>WSYQ01001257.1:0-207707 GCA_011426435.1 Lysiphlebus fabarum
TTTCTTAAAAATCATTAATTAGTATTTTTAAATGCATTTTTAATACTCAATTTATTCAATCAAATAATTTTTAAAACAATTATTTTGCAAGTACTTGTCTTTTTTGCAATTACATCTTTTTCTTTAGCCATTTGTATTCTTAAAAATCATTAATTGTTAATTTTAAATGCATTTTCAAATGTCCAAAGGCTAAGAAGACAGATGTAATTGCATAAATAATTTTTTAAACAATTATTCTACGAGTACTTGTCTTTTTTGCAAATGCATCCTTTTTCCTAGCCAGTTGTTCTCTTAAAAATTATTAATTTGTATTCTTAAATGCATTTTTAATACCCAATTTTCAATAATAATAAATTTATTTAATTAAATAATTTTTAAAACAATTACTTTACAAGTACTTGCCTTTTTTGCAATTACATCTTTTTCTTTAGCCACTTGTTCACTTAAAAATTATTAATTTATATTTTTAAATGCATTTATAATAAACAAATGGCTAGGAAGACAAATGTAATTGATTAAATAAATTTTAATACAATTATTTTACAAGTACTTGTCTTGTTCATTTAAAAATTAATAAATTATAATTTTAAATATTCATTTTTATATCTGATTGGCTAGGGGAACAAATGCAATCGGTCAAATATGTTTTAAAACAATTATTTTACGAGTAATCATCTTTCATAAACTGCATATAGGTATAAATATTCTCCTAACTTTAAGTTAAATAAAAATTTTAAAATTGTCAATTCGCTAAAACGGTCACGCGTGAAAGTCCTCGGTATGGCAATCGGAGGTCCCGGGTTCGAATCCTCCTCGGAACCAAAAAATAATGTAGTTTTAATTTTCGGATAATTTAGGTTTAATTAAAATCATTGATTAGCTAGCAAAAATTATATTAATTAAACTATTTGAAAATATAAATTAATTTTTTATTTTTTATTGTTTATTTAATAAATAATGTTCAATTAGTTTATATTTTTGGTTTATCCGAGTAACTAGAAGGACGCTTCAGGACGATCAGCTTTATTTAAAAAAAGAATCAATTAAAAAATATCAGGCTTATGCAGGACGATCGTCTTTATTTAAAGGCTGGTTTTCTTTAAACTTTGCAGGCTTATGCAGGACGATTGTCTTTCAACGTCCGGCATTTATGTTATTTTCTTTAGCCTGCATCGTCCTGGAACTTGCACAAATAAGGACGCTTGCAGGCTAAAGAAAGTTCCAGGACTGAAAAATTTCAACTGGGGCCCAGTTGAAATTTTCTAGTCCTGCTCAGTCTTTAGCGTCCTGCTCAGTCCTAAATGCAGGCTGATCGTATTGCATCGACTTTGACAGTCTTTCTTTAAAGACAATCATCCTGCATCGTCTTTTAAAAATGTTTAATTTTATTCTTCTATCTCTTTTTATTTTTAACAATTTTAAAAGCAGGCTTCTTTAAGCCGATCGTCCTTCTAAGTCCTTTTTGAATTTCTATTTATTTTATAAGTCCCAGAAAAACTTAGAAAAATTGACTAAAAAAAAGGATGCATTCGCGAAAAAGATAATTACTTGTAAAATAATTAGTTGAAAAATTATTTATGCAATCACATTTGTTTTTTCAGGCAATAGACAATTAATAATACATTTTAAGTGATTAATTAATAATTTCTAAGTGAAAAATTAGCTAAGAAAAAAGATGTATTTGCAAAAAAGAAAAGTACTCGTAGAATAATTGTTTAAAAAATTATTTAAGCAATAATATTTGTTTTTTTAACCAAAAGACAATTAAAAATATATTTTAAATAAATAATTCATAATTTTTAAGTGAACAAGTGGCTAAAGAAAAAGATGTAATTGCAAAAAAAGCCAAGTACTCGTAGAATAATTGTTTACAAAATTATTTATGCAATTACATCTGTCTTCATAGCCAGTAGACATTTAAAAATATGAATTAATAATTTTTAAGAATACAATTGGCTTAGAAAAAGGATGCATATGTAAAAAAGACAATAACGGTAGAATAATTATTTAAAAAATTGTTCGTGCAATTACATTTGTCTTCCTAGCCATTTGTTTATTATAAATGCATTTAAAAATATAAATTAATATTTTTTAAGTGAACAAGTGGATAAAGAAAAAGGATGCATTTGCAAAAAAGACGAATACTTGTAAAATAATTATTTAAAAATTATTTAACAATTGGGCATTAGACATTTGAAAATGCATTTAAAAATATAAATTAGTAATTTTTAAGTAAACAATTGGTTAAAGAAAAGAATGCATTTGCAAAAAAGACAAGTACTTGTTAAATAATTGTTGTAAAAATTGTTTATGCAATTATATTTGTCTTCTTAGACCTTGGACATACAAAAATGCATTTAAAAATATAAATTAATAATTTTTAAGTGAACAAGTGGCTAAAGAAAAAGATGTAATTGCAAAAAAGACAAGTCCTTGTAAAGTAATTGTTTTAAAAAGTATTTAATTAAATAAATTTATTTATATTAAAAATTGAGTATTAGAAATGCATTTAAGAATACAAATTAATAATTTTTAAGAGAACAGCTGGCTAAGAAAAAGGATGCATTTGCAAGAAAGACGAGTACTTGTAAAATAATTATTTATAAAATTATATAATCAATTGCATCAGTCTCTCTAGCCAATAGACATTGAAAAATGCATTTAAAATAATTAATTGATAATTTTTACATGAACAAGTGGCTAAAGAAAGAGATGTAATTGCAAAAAAGACAAGTACTTGCAAAATAATTGTTTAAATAATTATATATGCGATTACATTTGTCTTTCTAGACCTTGGACATTTAAAAATATAAATTAGATATTTTTAAGAGAACAATTGCCTAAAGAAAAGGATGTAATTGCAAAAAAGACAAGTAATTACATAAATAATTGTCTTTTTTTTATTTAGTCTATATTGTTCATTAGAAAATAAAAAATTAATAATTTAATATGCATTTTTACATGTCTGTTAGCTATATGGACAAATGTAATTGCAATAAAATAGATTTAAAACAATTATTTTACAAATACTTGTCTTTTTTGCAAATGCATTTATTTCCTTCGCCACTTGTTCACTTAAAAATTGTTGATTAATTATTAAAAATGTATTTTCAATTGTCTATTGGCTAAAAAAACAAATGTAATTGCATAAATAATTTTTAAAACAGTTATTCTACAAGTACTTGTCTTTTTTGCAAATGCATCCTTCTTCTTAGCCAGTTGTTCTCTTAAAAATTATTAATTTGTATTTTTATATGCATTTTCAATACTCAATTTTCAATAAAAATAAATTTATTTATTTAAATAATTTTTAAAACAATTACTTTACAAGTACTTGTTTTTTTTGCAAATGCATCCTTCTTCTTAGCCAGCTTTTTTCTTAAAAATCATTAATTAGTATTTTTAAATGCATTTTTAATACTCAATTTATTCAATCAAATAATTTTTAAAACAATTATTTTGCAAGTACTTGTCTTTTTTGCAATTACATCTTTTTCTTTAGCCATTTGTATTCTTAAAAATCATTAATTGTTAATTTTAAATGCATTTTCAAATGTCCAAAGGCTAAGAAGACAGATGTAATTGCATAAATAATTTTTTAAACAATTATTCTACGAGTACTTGTCTTTTTTGCAAATGCATCCTTTTTCCTAGCCAGTTGTTCTCTTAAAAATTATTAATTTGTATTCTTAAATGCATTTTTAATACCCAATTTTCAATAATAATAAATTTATTTAATTAAATAATTTTTAAAACAATTACTTTACAAGTACTTGCCTTTTTTGCAATTACATCTTTTTCTTTAGCCACTTGTTCACTTAAAAATTATTAATTTATATTTTTAAATGCATTTATAATAAACAAATGGCTAGGAAGACAAATGTAATTGATTAAATAAATTTTAATACAATTATTTTACAAGTACTTGTCTTGTTCATTTAAAAATTAATAAATTATAATTTTAAATATTCATTTTTATATCTGATTGGCTAGGGGAACAAATGCAATCGGTCAAATATGTTTTAAAACAATTATTTTACGAGTAATCATCTTTCATAAACTGCATATAGGTATAAATATTCTCCTAACTTTAAGTTAAATAAAAATTTTAAAATTGTCAATTCGCTAAAACGGTCACGCGTGAAAGTCCTCGGTATGGCAATCGGAGGTCCCGGGTTCGAATCCTCCTCGGAACCAAAAAATAATGTAGTTTTAATTTTCGGATAATTTAGGTTTAATTAAAATCATTGATTAGCTAGCAAAAATTATATTAATTAAACTATTTGAAAATATAAATTAATTTTTTATTTTTTATTGTTTATTTAATAAATAATGTTCAATTAGTTTATATTTTTGGTTTATCCGAGTAACTAGAAGGACGCTTCAGGACGATCAGCTTTATTTAAAAAAAGAATCAATTAAAAAATATCAGGCTTATGCAGGACGATCGTCTTTATTTAAAGGCTGGTTTTCTTTAAACTTTGCAGGCTTATGCAGGACGATTGTCTTTCAACGTCCGGCATTTATGTTATTTTCTTTAGCCTGCATCGTCCTGGAACTTGCACAAATAAGGACGCTTGCAGGCTAAAGAAAGTTCCAGGACTGAAAAATTTCAACTGGGGCCCAGTTGAAATTTTCTAGTCCTGCTCAGTCTTTAGCGTCCTGCTCAGTCCTAAATGCAGGCTGATCGTATTGCATCGACTTTGACAGTCTTTCTTTAAAGACAATCATCCTGCATCGTCTTTTAAAAATGTTTAATTTTATTCTTCTATCTCTTTTTATTTTTAACAATTTTAAAAGCAGGCTTCTTTAAGCCGATCGTCCTTCTAAGTCCTTTTTGAATTTCTATTTATTTTATAAGTCCCAGAAAAACTTAGAAAAATTGACTAAAAAAAAGGATGCATTCGCGAAAAAGATAATTACTTGTAAAATAATTAGTTGAAAAATTATTTATGCAATCACATTTGTTTTTTCAGGCAATAGACAATTAATAATACATTTTAAGTGATTAATTAATAATTTCTAAGTGAAAAATTAGCTAAGAAAAAAGATGTATTTGCAAAAAAGAAAAGTACTCGTAGAATAATTGTTTAAAAAATTATTTAAGCAATAATATTTGTTTTTTTAACCAAAAGACAATTAAAAATATATTTTAAATAAATAATTCATAATTTTTAAGTGAACAAGTGGCTAAAGAAAAAGATGTAATTGCAAAAAAAGCCAAGTACTCGTAGAATAATTGTTTACAAAATTATTTATGCAATTACATCTGTCTTCATAGCCAGTAGACATTTAAAAATATGAATTAATAATTTTTAAGAATACAATTGGCTTAGAAAAAGGATGCATATGTAAAAAAGACAATAACGGTAGAATAATTATTTAAAAAATTGTTCGTGCAATTACATTTGTCTTCCTAGCCATTTGTTTATTATAAATGCATTTAAAAATATAAATTAATATTTTTTAAGTGAACAAGTGGATAAAGAAAAAGGATGCATTTGCAAAAAAGACGAATACTTGTAAAATAATTATTTAAAAATTATTTAACAATTGGGCATTAGACATTTGAAAATGCATTTAAAAATATAAATTAGTAATTTTTAAGTAAACAATTGGTTAAAGAAAAGAATGCATTTGCAAAAAAGACAAGTACTTGTTAAATAATTGTTGTAAAAATTGTTTATGCAATTATATTTGTCTTCTTAGACCTTGGACATACAAAAATGCATTTAAAAATATAAATTAATAATTTTTAAGTGAACAAGTGGCTAAAGAAAAAGATGTAATTGCAAAAAAGACAAGTCCTTGTAAAGTAATTGTTTTAAAAAGTATTTAATTAAATAAATTTATTTATATTAAAAATTGAGTATTAGAAATGCATTTAAGAATACAAATTAATAATTTTTAAGAGAACAGCTGGCTAAGAAAAAGGATGCATTTGCAAGAAAGACGAGTACTTGTAAAATAATTATTTATAAAATTATATAATCAATTGCATCAGTCTCTCTAGCCAATAGACATTGAAAAATGCATTTAAAATAATTAATTGATAATTTTTACATGAACAAGTGGCTAAAGAAAGAGATGTAATTGCAAAAAAGACAAGTACTTGCAAAATAATTGTTTAAATAATTATATATGCGATTACATTTGTCTTTCTAGACCTTGGACATTTAAAAATATAAATTAGATATTTTTAAGAGAACAATTGCCTAAAGAAAAGGATGTAATTGCAAAAAAGACAAGTAATTACATAAATAATTGTCTTTTTTTTATTTAGTCTATATTGTTCATTAGAAAATAAAAAATTAATAATTTAATATGCATTTTTACATGTCTGTTAGCTATATGGACAAATGTAATTGCAATAAAATAGATTTAAAACAATTATTTTACAAATACTTGTCTTTTTTGCAAATGCATTTATTTCCTTCGCCACTTGTTCACTTAAAAATTGTTGATTAATTATTAAAAATGTATTTTCAATTGTCTATTGGCTAAAAAAACAAATGTAATTGCATAAATAATTTTTAAAACAGTTATTCTACAAGTACTTGTCTTTTTTGCAAATGCATCCTTCTTCTTAGCCAGTTGTTCTCTTAAAAATTATTAATTTGTATTTTTATATGCATTTTCAATACTCAATTTTCAATAAAAATAAATTTATTTATTTAAATAATTTTTAAAACAATTACTTTACAAGTACTTGTTTTTTTTGCAAATGCATCCTTCTTCTTAGCCAGCTTTTTTCTTAAAAATCATTAATTAGTATTTTTAAATGCATTTTTAATACTCAATTTATTCAATCAAATAATTTTTAAAACAATTATTTTGCAAGTACTTGTCTTTTTTGCAATTACATCTTTTTCTTTAGCCATTTGTATTCTTAAAAATCATTAATTGTTAATTTTAAATGCATTTTCAAATGTCCAAAGGCTAAGAAGACAGATGTAATTGCATAAATAATTTTTTAAACAATTATTCTACGAGTACTTGTCTTTTTTGCAAATGCATCCTTTTTCCTAGCCAGTTGTTCTCTTAAAAATTATTAATTTGTATTCTTAAATGCATTTTTAATACCCAATTTTCAATAATAATAAATTTATTTAATTAAATAATTTTTAAAACAATTACTTTACAAGTACTTGCCTTTTTTGCAATTACATCTTTTTCTTTAGCCACTTGTTCACTTAAAAATTATTAATTTATATTTTTAAATGCATTTATAATAAACAAATGGCTAGGAAGA
The DNA here is from genome assembly GCA_011426435.1 of Lysiphlebus fabarum. Lineage (NCBI taxonomy): Eukaryota > Metazoa > Arthropoda > Insecta > Hymenoptera > Braconidae > Lysiphlebus > Lysiphlebus fabarum. The sequence goes on from WSYQ01001257.1 coordinate 7,253, forward strand.
CAAATGTAATTGATTAAATAAATTTTAATACAATTATTTTACAAGTACTTGTCTTGTTCATTTAAAAATTAATAAATTATAATTTTAAATATTCATTTTTATATCTGATTGGCTAGGGGAACAAATGCAATCGGTCAAATATGTTTTAAAACAATTATTTTACGAGTAATCATCTTTCATAAACTGCATATAGGTATAAATATTCTCCTAACTTTAAGTTAAATAAAAATTTTAAAATTGTCAATTCGCTAAAACGGTCACGCGTGAAAGTCCTCGGTATGGCAATCGGAGGTCCCGGGTTCGAATCCTCCTCGGAACCAAAAAATAATGTAGTTTTAATTTTCGGATAATTTAGGTTTAATTAAAATCATTGATTAGCTAGCAAAAATTATATTAATTAAACTATTTGAAAATATAAATTAATTTTTTATTTTTTATTGTTTATTTAATAAATAATGTTCAATTAGTTTATATTTTTGGTTTATCCGAGTAACTAGAAGGACGCTTCAGGACGATCAGCTTTATTTAAAAAAAGAATCAATTAAAAAATATCAGGCTTATGCAGGACGATCGTCTTTATTTAAAGGCTGGTTTTCTTTAAACTTTGCAGGCTTATGCAGGACGATTGTCTTTCAACGTCCGGCATTTATGTTATTTTCTTTAGCCTGCATCGTCCTGGAACTTGCACAAATAAGGACGCTTGCAGGCTAAAGAAAGTTCCAGGACTGAAAAATTTCAACTGGGGCCCAGTTGAAATTTTCTAGTCCTGCTCAGTCTTTAGCGTCCTGCTCAGTCCTAAATGCAGGCTGATCGTATTGCATCGACTTTGACAGTCTTTCTTTAAAGACAATCATCCTGCATCGTCTTTTAAAAATGTTTAATTTTATTCTTCTATCTCTTTTTATTTTTAACAATTTTAAAAGCAGGCTTCTTTAAGCCGATCGTCCTTCTAAGTCCTTTTTGAATTTCTATTTATTTTATAAGTCCCAGAAAAACTTAGAAAAATTGACTAAAAAAAAGGATGCATTCGCGAAAAAGATAATTACTTGTAAAATAATTAGTTGAAAAATTATTTATGCAATCACATTTGTTTTTTCAGGCAATAGACAATTAATAATACATTTTAAGTGATTAATTAATAATTTCTAAGTGAAAAATTAGCTAAGAAAAAAGATGTATTTGCAAAAAAGAAAAGTACTCGTAGAATAATTGTTTAAAAAATTATTTAAGCAATAATATTTGTTTTTTTAACCAAAAGACAATTAAAAATATATTTTAAATAAATAATTCATAATTTTTAAGTGAACAAGTGGCTAAAGAAAAAGATGTAATTGCAAAAAAAGCCAAGTACTCGTAGAATAATTGTTTACAAAATTATTTATGCAATTACATCTGTCTTCATAGCCAGTAGACATTTAAAAATATGAATTAATAATTTTTAAGAATACAATTGGCTTAGAAAAAGGATGCATATGTAAAAAAGACAATAACGGTAGAATAATTATTTAAAAAATTGTTCGTGCAATTACATTTGTCTTCCTAGCCATTTGTTTATTATAAATGCATTTAAAAATATAAATTAATATTTTTTAAGTGAACAAGTGGATAAAGAAAAAGGATGCATTTGCAAAAAAGACGAATACTTGTAAAATAATTATTTAAAAATTATTTAACAATTGGGCATTAGACATTTGAAAATGCATTTAAAAATATAAATTAGTAATTTTTAAGTAAACAATTGGTTAAAGAAAAGAATGCATTTGCAAAAAAGACAAGTACTTGTTAAATAATTGTTGTAAAAATTGTTTATGCAATTATATTTGTCTTCTTAGACCTTGGACATACAAAAATGCATTTAAAAATATAAATTAATAATTTTTAAGTGAACAAGTGGCTAAAGAAAAAGATGTAATTGCAAAAAAGACAAGTCCTTGTAAAGTAATTGTTTTAAAAAGTATTTAATTAAATAAATTTATTTATATTAAAAATTGAGTATTAGAAATGCATTTAAGAATACAAATTAATAATTTTTAAGAGAACAGCTGGCTAAGAAAAAGGATGCATTTGCAAGAAAGACGAGTACTTGTAAAATAATTATTTATAAAATTATATAATCAATTGCATCAGTCTCTCTAGCCAATAGACATTGAAAAATGCATTTAAAATAATTAATTGATAATTTTTACATGAACAAGTGGCTAAAGAAAGAGATGTAATTGCAAAAAAGACAAGTACTTGCAAAATAATTGTTTAAATAATTATATATGCGATTACATTTGTCTTTCTAGACCTTGGACATTTAAAAATATAAATTAGATATTTTTAAGAGAACAATTGCCTAAAGAAAAGGATGTAATTGCAAAAAAGACAAGTAATTACATAAATAATTGTCTTTTTTTTATTTAGTCTATATTGTTCATTAGAAAATAAAAAATTAATAATTTAATATGCATTTTTACATGTCTGTTAGCTATATGGACAAATGTAATTGCAATAAAATAGATTTAAAACAATTATTTTACAAATACTTGTCTTTTTTGCAAATGCATTTATTTCCTTCGCCACTTGTTCACTTAAAAATTGTTGATTAATTATTAAAAATGTATTTTCAATTGTCTATTGGCTAAAAAAACAAATGTAATTGCATAAATAATTTTTAAAACAGTTATTCTACAAGTACTTGTCTTTTTTGCAAATGCATCCTTCTTCTTAGCCAGTTGTTCTCTTAAAAATTATTAATTTGTATTTTTATATGCATTTTCAATACTCAATTTTCAATAAAAATAAATTTATTTATTTAAATAATTTTTAAAACAATTACTTTACAAGTACTTGTTTTTTTTGCAAATGCATCCTTCTTCTTAGCCAGCTTTTTTCTTAAAAATCATTAATTAGTATTTTTAAATGCATTTTTAATACTCAATTTATTCAATCAAATAATTTTTAAAACAATTATTTTGCAAGTACTTGTCTTTTTTGCAATTACATCTTTTTCTTTAGCCATTTGTATTCTTAAAAATCATTAATTGTTAATTTTAAATGCATTTTCAAATGTCCAAAGGCTAAGAAGACAGATGTAATTGCATAAATAATTTTTTAAACAATTATTCTACGAGTACTTGTCTTTTTTGCAAATGCATCCTTTTTCCTAGCCAGTTGTTCTCTTAAAAATTATTAATTTGTATTCTTAAATGCATTTTTAATACCCAATTTTCAATAATAATAAATTTATTTAATTAAATAATTTTTAAAACAATTACTTTACAAGTACTTGCCTTTTTTGCAATTACATCTTTTTCTTTAGCCACTTGTTCACTTAAAAATTATTAATTTATATTTTTAAATGCATTTATAATAAACAAATGGCTAGGAAGACAAATGTAATTGATTAAATAAATTTTAATACAATTATTTTACAAGTACTTGTCTTGTTCATTTAAAAATTAATAAATTATAATTTTAAATATTCATTTTTATATCTGATTGGCTAGGGGAACAAATGCAATCGGTCAAATATGTTTTAAAACAATTATTTTACGAGTAATCATCTTTCATAAACTGCATATAGGTATAAATATTCTCCTAACTTTAAGTTAAATAAAAATTTTAAAATTGTCAATTCGCTAAAACGGTCACGCGTGAAAGTCCTCGGTATGGCAATCGGAGGTCCCGGGTTCGAATCCTCCTCGGAACCAAAAAATAATGTAGTTTTAATTTTCGGATAATTTAGGTTTAATTAAAATCATTGATTAGCTAGCAAAAATTATATTAATTAAACTATTTGAAAATATAAATTAATTTTTTATTTTTTATTGTTTATTTAATAAATAATGTTCAATTAGTTTATATTTTTGGTTTATCCGAGTAACTAGAAGGACGCTTCAGGACGATCAGCTTTATTTAAAAAAAGAATCAATTAAAAAATATCAGGCTTATGCAGGACGATCGTCTTTATTTAAAGGCTGGTTTTCTTTAAACTTTGCAGGCTTATGCAGGACGATTGTCTTTCAACGTCCGGCATTTATGTTATTTTCTTTAGCCTGCATCGTCCTGGAACTTGCACAAATAAGGACGCTTGCAGGCTAAAGAAAGTTCCAGGACTGAAAAATTTCAACTGGGGTATATATATATTTTTTTATTTCTTAATTTTTTTATTTTTTTCGTCATTTTCTAAATGCAAAAATCTCATTTTGGCTACCATCAAGGGGGAGTTGCCTGAATCCACACGGTTTAATTAAAGATTCTTGTTATATATAGAGCTGTTCTTGGTATATTTTTATATCTTTTTTTTTTTTTTTTTTAAAAAAAACTATGTATTTCACTCTTTTACACTGTGAAACACCTCAATGTTGGGTAGGTTGTCTTTTAAAAATGACTTGATATTGTCGTATTAAATATGCAACCAACACAAGACGAGTTTTCGTCTGATGGAAAATTTTTTTATTTTTTTTTAATCTTTTTTTTTTTTTTTAAATTTTAATATATTTTATTATTGTTGTAAATTAATTGTTGTATAATAATTTTTTTATATAATAAAAATTTAACATCAATAAAATAAATATAAATTTTTGATATATTTAACTTTGTGAATATCAAATATAAATTTTTTTACAAAGTATATACTCTTTTTAAATTTAAAAAAAAAAAAATTCAAAGAGTTTTTTAATAAAAAATAAATAAAATAATAGTAAAAAAAAAAAAAAAGAGCTTTTATTCTCAGAAAATTTTAAAGTGGTAAAAAAATAGTATCAACGTCATAAAATCCAGACACCAAAATTTCTTTAAAAACCACAAATTTTATATAAAAGTATATATTGTCATCGAATAAATTTTAACATTGAAATATTAAAAATAAAATCAAAAATGTTAATAAAATTTATAATTAAAAAAATTCTTTAAATTTGATTAAATATTTCATTTTTAATGATGTAAAATTTAAATCTATATTTGAGAATTAAAAAAAAAAAAAAAAAATGAAATAAACAGATGTTAATGTAAAATAGATAAATGTTAAAGCTTGTATATAAAATTTTGGTATTTATATTAAAAAATATTAATAATAATAATTGATAGTTAAATATGTTATACATTAGTTATTTTATATTATTTTAAGTCAAAATGATTTTACTTGATCTGAGGATTATTATATGAAGTTTGGAACATATCCAATCAAATGTCTGGGTAAAATCTCTGATCTATCAAATGAATATATAAATTTATATCCATAAAATAATGAGACACTGACCGACTGTATTTATATTTAATAAAATATCATGTTAATTTGACATGAATTACTTTATATATATTTACATGTCAGTTTTTAGACTTGAATAAATTCAATCTTCAAACATAAATATATATATATATATTTAATTTACTATTGTTAAATAAATATATTTATTTATTTTTAAATTATTATTTTTTTGTTGTTTATTTATAAATTAAATTCAAAAAAAATATAAACAATTGATAGGTGTTAATTGAGATCAACTAAATTGTCAAATTAATTATAATTTTAGTGACAATTAGTTCAAAGTATTTATTAATTTTCATAATTTATTAATTAATACTTGTGTTATCTACATCAAAGAGAAATAAAAAAACTGAATTTTTATATTCAAGTTTAATAATGAAAAAAAAAAACTTTGATTTTACATTTTTTTTTTAAATTTTCAAATACCATCATTCTTTAACTTTTTTTTTTAACGAGTTTTATAAAAAAAAAAAAGTATATTTACAAACGAAAGTAAATTTTATTTGAAATTATAAAACTTGTAAATATCAGCTACGCTTTTATAAATTCTCTTTTTTTTTTCTTATATTCAATATATTTTTTAAAAAAATAAATAGCAAAATAAAATTCATAAACTTTTTTCTTATATCAAAAACAAAAGCAATCATAATTAATATTTTTTTTTCAATCAAATATCTTGTTAATTATCAATTAATTTTTTTCATTAACACAACTGTGTTACATTCACTATTCATACAAATTTTTTTTTAATTTTTTTATATTAAATAAGTCACATTGTAACGTCATTTAAAAGTTACCAGGGCACTCGGTTAGCATCGCATTACTGCCCACATGTACCAAAAAAATTCAATGAATTTTATATATATATATATTTTTCTACCCTTTTTATTACTACCTTTTCATAAAAACAAGAATAACATGTTTTTCACTGTTTTTTTTTCATGTTTTATTTTTTTTTTGATAAATAATATATATATATACAAAGAAAAAATAAATAAATAAAAATGAAAATGATCTAGACACTTGTTGAAAATTGGAAAAAAAAAAAAAAAAAATCAAAAATATGTCAAATTCGTATATGACATTATAAAATCCACATATAAATTTGTAATTTGACCTTTAAAATCATTGAAATAATTTATTTATGCTTTGTCATTTGAATAATAAAGTATCTCAATAAATAAATCTGATCAAGAATGACATACACAATTTAATTTGTGATACTTGATACATTGTAAATTTAATATTTTTGATTTATAATTTTGATAATTTTTTACAAAAATAATTACACAATCATTGTAATATATTTTTTAAAAAATTATTTAGATAATCTATCAGTATATGTCAAGATTATTCTAAAATTCAAACAATTAAAAAAAAAAAAATTATCATAAAAAAAATCTTAGTAATTTTTTTTGTTACTCAGTATGTTGATTTGATGTTTAGATTTTTTTTTTAAATTTATACATGTATATATGTTATCTTATGTTATATTATAATTATAAAATATTATTATTTAAAATTTCATTTACTTACACATGTGTTCACCAAGTGGCCAAACCTGAGGTCCAGAGTTGACCTCAACAAGTAAAGTAGGTGCACAAATGAGAAGAACACAAAGATCAGCAACACTGAGATTAACTAGGAATATGTTGGTACTGTTTCTCATGTCCTTGCCACGTAGCACAACCAACGGTACCTTTTTGTTATTTTTATCATTTTAAAAAAAAAGACCCAGTTAACATTATTATGACAGATATTATTATTTTCGTTATTTTTACAGTTACAGTATATAATATCTAGTTGTTGTTTTATTTAAAAATTAATATATTTACCATTAAATTACCAACAATTCCAAGTACCATTACTGCAATACATACTACCATTGATGGAGTACGAATATAAGCTGGTAGCATGTATGGAGTTGATGTTGCATTTTCAGGATCAGCTGATGATACTGAAATTAATTTTAAATAAATTTATAAATATCATTATTAAATATACAAATTTTTCAATTTAAAATGATGTATTTCATCAACAATTAATTGGTTTATTTTGACTTTAGATATTAAACTTTTTAATTATCATAAATTTGTATAGAAAAATAATTTAATTGTTATTTAAATATCGTTTTAAAATGTTGATATATCTATGTAACAATATACCAACTACTTATTGAATCATTTTATAGATAAAATTAATTAAAAAAAAAATTTATTTATTACCTGAAAATCCATCCAATGTACTGCTACTTCCAATTATCGTTGTATAATACGAGGAGTTAAGCTCCAAGGCTGTTGATATAGTCGTTAACATATTTTTTTAAATAAAAATTTAAATAATGACAAAATAAATATCATCAAAATCACATTATCTTAATAATAGGTTTTTTATATTATAATTTTTTTTTTTTTTTACTCTATATTATTTATATTTTTTGTTGATTAAAAATTTTAATTTTTTTAAAAAGTCTTGCTTCTGGAATTTTTAACATGACAATACCAATTTTCATTTTTTTATATATATTTACTTTTTTATTTTCTTATTTTTGTATTTATTTTATTTTATAAATAAAACAAGTAATAAATTTATAACTTGAATTTGTTAATTTTATTAAATTCAATATTATCTGAAAAATATAAAAATAATTTTTATTATTATCAATGAAATATTGAAATATGATTAAAAAATAAAAAAAAAACATAAACATAATATATATTCAATGAATGTATAATTTATTATCCTAGATCATAGTAAAAATAGATAAAAAAATAAAATAAAATAAAATAAAAATCTGTAATTTCCCATGTGTATTTGTTACAAATTTTATCGATAAAAAATTGTTCAATTTTATATAAATAATATAAAAAAAAAAAAAAATTAAAAATTAAATCAAAATATTATTTATAATTGAAAAAATAAATAATAATATTTTTTAGATTTTACAGTAAAAAAAAGAATACAAGTATAAAAATTGAAAACAATTAAAAAATAACTGTGAAAATTATAAAAAGTATTGAGTAACATTATTAATGAGATATCATGTAATGAAATTATTAGTTTTATTTTTTTAAATAAATTGATCATCATTTAATATATATCATCAAATTGCAATGTACTTGTTATCAATATAAGATTTATTATTAATATTAAAATTTATTATGAATGAACTCGATTGATATTTAGGTCATGACTTGATAGTTATTAAACTATCATTAATTTTTTTTTAATATTAATTTATTGATATCGTTTAATTGTAAATTTCATTTCATTTTCATGCAATCATATATTGATTATTTATATTAATTTTCGTTTATTTTTAAATTTATATTAATTTATTTATTTTATATTTTTTTTTATTATCAAGATAATAAGATAATAAATTTTTAAAAAACCCTTTGATAAATATATTGTTTCCGGTATGACACAAAATAACTATAAATAGTCACACCTATAAAAATATATATAAATAATTTAATAATGAAATAAAAAAAAAACTTACCATTGTTTTGTTTTCTTTTTGTTTTTTTTTTTTTTTTTCATTGAGTTTATTGTTAACGACTTGGTAATCTTCTTATTCTTCTTCGATAATTATTACACTTATTGAAAATAACAGATAAAAACATTTGAAAAAAAAACATTTTAAATATATTTTAATAAATAATTATTAATTTATAATAGTTATTATTTTTTTTCAATAATATTGACACTAAAATTTTACACATTTTTCTATTAGATTTTTTAAAAACTTAAAAAAAACGTGATTGTTTTATTGTATTTTTAAAATTTAATTAATAATAATTTTTTTTTCATTTAAAATATATACTTTTTATATTTAATTAAATCATATTTATTAATTTAAATTTGTCAAAGGGTAAATTGAATGTTAACGCGTGAATTGTGACGGTACACTGAGACTCGTTGTTCTGATCATTCCAAGTTTTGGCTTTGATACAAGGATTTTATTTTAGCGCAAGCGCATTAATATCTCCACCTGTTTGAAGACGAACTATCTCCATGTGTATTATTTAAAAAATTAACAACAATTTAATTAACAAATACATCAAAAAAATATCAATCGTAAATAAACTTGAAAAAAAAAAAAAAACGAAAATCATCAAGTAATTTTGAACTTTTTGCAAAAAAAATTTACAAAAAAATCATCAGATAAGATTATAAATTGTTTTTTAAATATCAATAACAATAATTAATAAATAATTTGAATATTATTATATATTTCAATTAATACAGATATATATTTTTAATAAAATTTATTTTTATTTTTTTTTTTTGACTTATCAGTTTGATAATATTGACAACAATAAAATATAGGTCAATAATATATTTTAAGTAACTTATTTATTGAATAAAATTGAATAATAAATATTTATTTTAAAAAATGAAATAACAAAATAACAAAAATTTTTTTTTTTTAAATTTAAGGGTTTATGAATAATGAATTATTCAATAATATGCAAAATATTTGTCAAGTGACTGGATATCCCTTTGAGAGTTCAAGGTATTTGTATATTTGAATATAAAAATATAATTGATTTGTAATTTATTAGTAATATTATTTTCCAATCATGACCTTTTACTAATAATAATTATTGAAGCTTGAATTGTGATATTATGTATTAATTGATATGAGCAATTTATGTAAAGCTTTATATAATTTTGTTTGTATATTTCGATAAACCAAAACTATTTATACAATTTAATTAAAATTTTTAAATTCATTTTAGTTATTTTTTTTTTAATTATGAAGGTTAATTATTATTGTTTAAATAATAATATATTATTGTAATTTATTGATATCAAATTATGGAAATTTACACAGTCGAATATTTAATGAATCGAAAAAAAAATTTCGATTCGTAATTATGAAGTTTTTTTTTTTTTGGATTAAATGTTAGTACATCTGTGACCATTGAATTGTTATCATCAGTATATTTTTTTTTTTCGTTACAATAATAATTTTTTTTAATTATTAAAAATATATTTTAACATATACTAGTTGATATTTTAGTTGACTCTAGTAAAAAGGTACATTTAAAATATAAATTTAATTTATTTAAAAAAAATTAGTAAATAATATTAATTTGTTAAAATATCCTTGAGTCATTTGATTCAATTAAATTTATTTATGAATTTAAAAAAAATATTAATAAAGTATATTTAAACAACTGGTTTGATGCTCAATCAAAAAACATAAATAAATTCTAAAATTAATTAATGTAAATGTTTATTTTTTAAATTTTGTATCAATGATTTTATAACATGTCATCAAGGTTATTTGATATAATTAATAAAAAACAAGGAAATTTATTAAAATTTAATATTCATTACTGATAAATCATATTTACCCAATTGATTTTAACATTTTTTATATATATAAAAGTTATGTTGAATATATTTTTCCTTTCAGTGTTCTTGCTCAGTGAAAAAATAATTTAAAAAAAATCTAGTGCATTATTGTCACGCGAATTATAAATTGGTTTTCATATATTTGTTTGTCATTATTTGAATCAAAGAAAAAAAATTAAGGGTAAGTTTATTGACAAAATTATTATTATAAATTAACTGTTAATTTTTTTTACAAATAAATAAATTAAATCGTGAGTAGGTATTTATAAACTTTCCAATTCCTAAGTGAATTAACATTTTTTTTTTTTTTTTTTTCTTTAAATTCATACGGGACAGGTTCATGGATATCACAAGTTTCCGGTTGAATCAAAGTGATAACGATTATATATATACTTTTGTTTTCAACTTTAATATGAATCTAACATGATAAATAAACTTTATTTTTTTTTTTTCATTTTATTTTTTTGTAAATGTCTGGATCGAAAATTCAAGAGTGATAATACAAAAAAAAAAAAATAAAATAAAATAAAAAAACTTTTCAAACTTTTCATAAATTTAGGAAAGTCAAATAACAAGTCAATTTTTATAAAAGACGAGACAAGATATTAATTTAAATATATATCAATTATTAAAGCTTAACTTATAATATTTGAATAATTATATATAAAAAAAATTTAATATTATAATTTTTGGTAATTTTTCATTTTGATTGACTTAACTGGCATATTTTTTTGTTGACTTTTCTTTGTTAAATAATAATAAACAAAGTCATCAGTTTATGTTCATGTTAACTACATCATCATCAATGAAAAAACAAAGATACCGCGTTAAAATTATTATATTTATATTTACGTCATCTCATCAATGAATTTGGCAAAAGACCAATCATAATAATAATTATAAAAAATTATCAATAAAAAATTTTATATTATTATTAAAATTATATTTTTTTAATTTTTTTATTAATAAAAAATATAATTAAATTATAAAATTTTATATTAAACAAAAAAAATATTTCAAAAAATTTTTTTTTATTTTTTAATATACAGTCTTTTATTCTATTGGTAAAAGTTAATATAAAAATATAAATTAAAAATTTATAAAAATTATTTAAAAATAGAAATAATATGATAAGCAAAAAATAAAAAATAATAATTGAAAATACAATTTTTATATACCAACGTCATATATAAATTTTAGAGACGTGAATATAAAAATTATTTTTAGATTTTTAATATATATATAACTTGTTTCTTTTTTAGTATTTAAAATATATATATATTGTTGTTTATAATAGTTGAATAAATAAATAAATATAAAATATAAAAAAAATAAATAAATAATAGAACATATATACTAGAAAAAAAATAATATCGAATTTCGAATAATAAATTTAAATCTGTAAAAATATTTTACATGTTTATTTATTTATTTTTTTTTTTGTTAATTAAAAAAACATTTATGTGAAAACGAATTACAGTCGTTGATCATTATTTAATTGAATTATTTTTTTTTACAAACATATTAAAACACAAGTATAAATAGCAACTTATTACAAATGCTGTTGTTAAAACGTGACGCGAATTTTTAATTCAATAATTGATCTTTAATAAAACCACCAAAAATTATAACTCTCATTGATTAAATAATAATAAATCATTAAAAATTTACATGCAACATAATAAAAAAATTAAAAATAATACTTACCATATTTTTTATTTGTCTATGATGATTACTATTGTTGATTAGTATTGAATGTAGTCTAGACCTATCCATTGCCATCAACTGATCCATCATCAAACCTGTAACATTGTAAAAATAAATAAAAATAAATAAAATTTACAAATAAAAAGATTGTAAATAAATAATGTTTGATAATATATTTTTTTTTTCTTATATACATATATACATCTTGTCAATGTAAAAATAAACAACAAATTGGAATTTGAATATAATGACGTTAATGAGACATGAGCATGAAGACAGTATGTTAATAAGTTATATAAAAAAAAATAAAAAAAATATTAAAATTGTGTAATTAACTTAATGAGTTCATTGTTTATAAATCAAAGAATATTAAATGGATAACAGAAACAATGATTAATGTTGACATGATATCCAAACTTGAGAGAAAAAAAATATAAAAAAAAAAAAAAAGGTAAAGTGAATGAAAATAACGAGTACAGGATTTGGCAATGAAATTAAATTTATGGCTCAGTTTAACATGATGGTGTAGTCAGTGTTTTACTAAAACACCAGAAATTGTAACAAATAGTTTATTGATTCTTGCAATTGATTAATTAATTAGTATTATTTGAATAATTTAAATTAAATTTTATTTTTATAAATTTTTTTAGTTTTTATTTTTAAAGATAATGATTATATTTTTTCATTTATTTTTATTTTGTTTAAGAATTTATACATATCAATAGAATTTTTTTTGACTAATTTATATTTTTTTAAATGATATTTTTTATCATATAATAATGAATACTCATTTGTACTTGTTCGTATTGTGTTTAAAAATTAATGAGCCTTTATTTTAATACTTGTTTATTTTAATTTTATTTTTTATAATATTTATATAGCTATTATGATAATTTAATAGCCCATTTAGTTGTATGTATAAATTATATTTTATACTTGAGATGATTAAGTAAATATTTAAATTTATATTTGCTACTGTAATACGTAAGAGTGCAGTACTTGCTGATTAATATAAAATTTTTATCAATTGTTGGCAGTATAGACATCTTGATAATCATTTATTGATGTAATAAATTAATTGTTAAAAATTATAAAATAAGAAAAAAATTTTAATTGTATAAATATATATTTTATTATTTTTAAAAAGTTAATTTAAATTTTTAATTTTCTATGATAAACTCATTGTAATAATAATTTTGAATTAAATATATTTATATCATCAATTTCCTTGACATTATAAATTTATTAAAGCCATGAAATGTGAAACCTATTAAACGTTGAAGACAATAAAATTATAATTGAGTTTTTTTTTTTGTAGATAATAATATATTTATATAAAATAAAAATAAATTATTTTATCAAAATTTAAAATTTATTGTGTGTTTAATTTTTTACAAGAAAATAATTGAACAACTTGAATAACAATTGAGTTGATGGAATTTTCTTTTACAATGATATGAAATTTGAAAAGCAAAAAAAAAGTATATCTATATGATATTATTATTAATAAAAAAATGTTTTGTCTACATGAGAACTATTGTAAACTAAAAACATAAATAAAAAATTTAAATTGTTAAAACGTGATTTGATTGACTATGAAATGATGTAATCATCAATTTCATGGTACAACAATTACATTAAAAAATTGATAGAAAGCCAACAACAAGGTCAAGTATTTCAATATTTCGAGCATAATTGATATATAAATTTCATGTTAAAAAAAAATAAAACAAAACAGCTACATATATACGTATAATATTTTTACTTGAATTATAAACATTATTAGTAAATTATTTATTGAGATGTTAATTTATAGAAAAAAAAGAATTCTGAACATCTTGAATCATAAAAAGAAACAAAATAGTTAATTCCAGTTTAAAAAATTCTTCCATAAACAGAATTTCATTTTATTTAATAAAATAAATGTAGAAAGTATTTTAGATTAATTATTTTTTTATAAAACAAAATATGTTTAAATTGTAAAACTAAAATGAACACAAATCGCTTTTTAAGTGTTTTTACTACGTTTGATTAATTTTTCTTGTCACAAAAATAAACTAAATGCCATGTATAGTGCATATTTATTGCATAAAATATAAAACTGGTTACTTATAGATTTATATTTATATGAAAAGACGACAATTATAAATGAATATATATAAATTTAAATTAAACTAGGTGAAGTTTTAAAAAAAATAAAATATAAAACTTTATAATAATATATACATTGAAGTTTTAATATTTATTTATTGAAATGTTTCTTTATATTAATTTTTTTTCTAGAATAATGTGAAGTAGTATAATTTACTTTGAATATATAAATAAAGATAATTTATTAATAAACAAAGTAATTTATACTACTTGACATTATTCTAGAAAAAAAAATTAATATAAAAAAACATTTCAATAAATAAATATTAAAACTTCAATGCACATATTATCAAGTTATATATTTTATTTTTTTTTTAATACTTCGCCTAGTTTAATAATTGTTGTCTTTTCATACAAATATAAATTATCTTTATTTGAATATTCAAACTAAAAAAAAAATATATTGAAAAAATAAAATAAAAAAATATTATAAATGTAAAAAATATTTTTTTATATATTTATACATATAGAAGGTTGAAAATATATTGATTATTTATTTAAATTGGATTTTTAATGAATTAATAATTTTTAAGTCGATGAAGCTTCATATCAGCAAAGCTTAAAGATTATAATTATAATTTACAAAAAAATTATCTCATAATATTATTGATATTAAATAAAAAACAATATAAATTTAATAATAAAAATTTAACTGATTTTATTTATTTATTTTTTAATTTTTTTGTATTAATACAAAAATTGAATTTGAAAGTTAGGTCAATGTCAAGTTTGTCTCAATAATATTATAAAATATATCAATAAAAAAAATTTATATATACTTTTAAATATAAAATAAAAAATTCAACACTATAAATAAAAGATTGCAATAAAATATTTTAATTAAACCACTTGGCAAGTGTTAATAAAATATTTAAAAAAAAAAAAAAAACAAATTACTAACATTGATTTTAGCAGATTTATTTATTTATTTATTTTTTTCGTAATAGCCAGATAAAAAAGGTAAAAAACAATATTATTTGATGAGTATAGTTACGAGTTAAAACCTTAAAAGTACATTATATACGAAACAGAGGCTTCACTATAAAATATTGAAGCACCTTGTACAAAAGTTCATAATCTTAGTTGAAGAGCAAGACCTTACATCAAGTTAAAAATTTTCAAGATCACAGATAATTATATATTTTATTTTATTTTATTTTTGCCTATATATAAAAGTGTTTTAGTTGATTAAAATTCAACATAGTGTTAGCTAATTAATTTATATCAATAAAAAAAATTTGATGGATTGTTAACTTGATATGAGCTTTTGATTGAATAAAAAAAAAAATATATATATATAAAAATGGGAAAAACAAGTATCTCGTTACTTGTTATATCCATAATTGCTGCATGTACATGTGGTGGACGTACTGAATGCAGCAAAAAAGGACAAATATCATTTTTATTAAGTGTTCATGATGATACATCTTGTGAAAAAATTTTAAATAAAGGTGTTATGTTATTTGAAGCAGCAAAATATCTTATTGAACAACACAATAATAAATCAAGTTATAAACTTGGTAAGTATTATTTTTTAATTTAATTTAATGAAATTATATACCAATTTAATAATTATATTTCAGAATTATCAGTATTAGATACATGTGGAAGTATAACAGGAACATTAAAAGCTGCAATGAAAACATTAGTATGGTCTGATACAAATTGTCTGAGACCACCATATTATTTAGGAATAATTGGACCAGAAACATCATTAAATATTGATGCTGTACAAAAAATAACATCAACATTAAATATTCCTCATATTGTTAAAACAATTAAAACAGTTGCACCTTATATACATCATTTAAGTAGAGAATCTGATAATTTTATTGTTCAAGGAGTATTAGAAGTAATTGATGCATTAAAATGGAAATCATTTACACTTATGTCAAGTATTAATAATGAAAATGATATACAACATATTGCTAAAAAAATAACAATGGGAGCAACTGCTAGAGGTCTTTGTGTTGTAATTTATGATTCAGATTTTAATGGTAATCTAAAAATTAAATAAATTAAATAATAAATATAAACTAATGTAAATATTAATTAATTAATAAATTTTACAATAGATTCAATTTCACATATTGTTTATATTGGTAAACCAAGTGAAAAAATATTAAAAATACAAAATTCAACAATTTTAATTGCAAGTGAAGGAAATTTAGATGAATATCTTAATAAATATACTAGTAACAGTAATATTTTATTGTTGGAAGATACAAGGTAGTTTGTATATTAATAAATAAATTAAGAATTTATAAAAAAAAATAAAAAAACAAAAAAAAATAAACTCTCCGACCGGGAATTGAACCCGGGTCTCCCGCGTGACAGGCGGGGATACTCACCACTATACTATCGAAGATGTTGTTAACAAAAAATTATATAAATTTAAAAAAAAAAAAAATAATAATTTTAAACAGTAGATTAATATAGAATAAAATTTTTTTTTATATATTTATAAATATATATTTTTAATAATTTTATTTATTAAAGAAATGAATTCAATGGCCTAGAAAAAAAAGTTGAAACTTCAAAATGGTGGAATAACAATGAAGGAATTGGTAAGTATGATAGAGAAGAACTCAGGGACATTAGATGGCTTGAGGATGCAATTAAAATATATGGAAAATCATTCGAGGCCCTATGGTAATTATAATTTACCAAAAATTAATAATTATTTATTTTATGTTAATTTAATTTATGCATTATATTATAATTTATTTATAATAATAAAAAAAAAATAAACATTGTAGTGCTAAGAAACAGTGTTACGGACAAGTAAACCCTACAGAATGGAATAATATTATAACAACAATAATTACAACACACAATGCACAATTATCATCATCAACAAGAATTCTTGATTTATCAATTATGAAATATAATAGATTTGCTAAATTAGGTCAAGTTAAAGTTAGAAAAAATCATGCTAAAATTCAATGGAATATTCAAAATGATATTGGACATAAAAAAAATGAATTTAATGATGATTTAGATGATAAAGATGATGATGATGATAATAATAATAATGATGATAATGATATGGAAAATAATAAATTAGAAACAGCTGATGAATTAATACCAAAAACATTTAAAAAATTAATATCAAAAGGTAAAGATATTACAATTGGATGTGCAACAACTACAACAAAAAATTCTGATACAGCATCAAAATCAAATAATAATAATAATGATGATAATGATGATGATGATGAAAATGACATTGCCAAAATATTATTTGATAATGAGTATGATGAAGAATGGTGGTCAATGGTAATATAAAAAACATCAATTAAATTAATATTTGATATAAAAATTTGTTAAATTAAAATTTTTTTAGGTTGCAACTGTTGGTGGTATTGGTATATCAATGTTTGCTATTGGTATTTTAGCTGTTTATGTTGTTGTAACAAATATAAGAGTACCAAAAACTCCAAAATCTAAAAAACGTCAAATTGTTAGAGATTTTAGTCTCAGAAGAGTTGAAAGTGATAATGATATTCAAATACAAACAACAACAAGACCACAAAGACCACGTAGAGATAATCCAAGAAGAGAAAGAGAAAGTATCAAAAGTACTTTGTCTGATAGAAGTGTTTAAATTACAAATATATATATAATTATTTCAAATTTTTATTTATAGATGAGTGTAAAATTTTGATGATTATAGCAAAAAATTATACAAAAAAATAAATAAATAAATAATAATTATTATATGTACATGTCAATAAAACTTGATGTTGATTAAACGCCTGAATGATTATACAATTAATATATAAATTAACATCAGTATAATAAATAATATTGAAGAAAAATTTATTATAATTTATTATGACAGTTATATTTAGGGATTTGATTGACAAAATATATCAATTTAAAAAAAAATTTATAAAATAATTTGTTTAATAATTTTAATATCATTTATTTATTTATTTATAAATAATAATTATATTTAATTTCTTGTATAATATGATGCAATCATTAAATTTATTACATTTATGAATAAATAATTTTAGTAACAATTGTAATATAAATATCAGATTATTAAACAAATTTTAAATTGTGTTATTAATAGAATTTATTTAATATATATATTATAATGTAGGTTGTTAATAGAAAAGTGTTATATAAACATTTACAACAAATTAATTATTCAAACTTATATATTATAAAATATAAAATATATATATTTGATTTAATTTTCATCATATGAATTAATAATATTGCTCATAATTTATTTAATTTATTGATTGATTAAATTGTTGTTGACACATGTAACTTTTAAATATCAATTTGTTTTTTATATTTAAAAATTTTTATTATTATTTAGTTGATTGATTATAATTATTTATTGCAGTTTATTATACTGAATAATAGACACAATAGAAAAATATAAAAAACCATATCCGAATGATTATATACTAAGGGAAAAATAATATATAAAAAAAAAAAAAAAAAAAAAAAACAATTGCGCATGTGAAGGTGCTACGGATATGACGTGTTAACGAACATAACGGGGTTAACTGAATGGTTACTACCTATTGTTCTCATCACTTGACTCAATCATACAACCAATCGAGGCTTTTACGTAACTAGTAAAATACAGTTTGTAATTTAAAATATATTACAATATAAATTAACTTTTCCCTTCAAAAAAAAAAATTATATTATTACCAAATATTTTTAACTAATTTTTAAAATTCTTATTTCTTATTATTTTTTTAGGTAAACTTTGTGGTAAATTGCAAAATTTATAATTTAATTTTGTTATGTTTTTGATAATATATATATATTTGTTAATAAACATAAATACCGGACATAATTTCCATAAATGAGAGAGATATTTTAACATCAAGGTTATTAAAATACCTTGATTGTTTTACAACAATATATTTGCAAAAATCTTGAGGCTATATACCTCCACCTAGAAAATCATGAACTATAAAATATATAAAATTATTTTCTCAGTGTATTTAAATATCAATAAATAAAAGTTTAATTATTATTTTAAATTTATTATTAAAAATCATTTTAAACAATGGGAAAATAATAAATAATATATATATATATTGTAAAAAGTAATAAAAATATATATAAAAATTTAATTGTAAACAATACAATGAAACCTTGGAAAAAAATTCATTCAACAAATATTTATTAATTGTTAAAATATAATGTAATATAAACAAGGATCATCATGATAACTTAATCTTAAACTTTAATGTTATATTTAACAATGTATCCATGTCGTAGAACCATGACATTTTATATTAATACGTTATGGTCCAATTGATTCCTAAACATTACCACGCTTTCATTATTTATCCAACACTAAGTGTTGATGTAAAATAAGTTGAAAATTTAAAAAAAACTAATTATATTTATAATAATATAGTCATGCATATGCATATATTAATATATAAACTATAAATATTCCAATTAAATATTTCAATATTAATATTTCTATGAAACAATGAATTAAAAATATAAATTTAAAAAAAAATGTAATTTATTATTAAAAATTTTATTTGCATAATAAATTAAGCTTTCCCTATTGAATGAAAAAAACGTATTAAAAAAAAATCCAAGTAAATAATTTATGACCTTCACTTAATGACTTTGTTCATTCAGAGGATCACAGCCCTCGTGAACTTTGATGTACTTATTGAATTCAGAGCAAATATAAATTGAATAATTGAAGCTTGTTTATTCGCTATTGCTTCTAAATTGTATTTTGTTTTTATCAAATTTATTTTATCGTAAAATATCTGAAGGCTATTATATTTTAGTAAATATTTATATTTTTTTTTGTTAATTAATTTTTTGATTATTCAAAATTTTATTGTGTGTATACTTATAAAAAATATGATGATGATGTTGATGATGATGATACCAATATCTATTTTTAGGTCAGATTTATTATTCTTATTTATATTGATTAATTATTAGAAATAATTTATGAATTTAATTATTAAATTTTTTAATAAAAAAAAATAATAAATATGAAGATGATAACAAACATAAAAAATTTAGTCGTAGAAGGACAATAGCGGTGAACGATCCCGGGCTCTCTTTGAAGCAGATTGATATAAAAGCTTGCTCCATGAAGTTAAAAACAGACACTCTGTTTCCAACAAGCGACTTGAACAAAACTAACTTTGTTCCCAAATTATTGGATTTAAATTTTTCCTTTTTTTTTTTTTTTTTGTGATTTATTTTTTTTTTTTTTTTTATTGAAAAAAGAAATAAAAAAAAAAAAAAAAAAAAAAAAGAATAATTGTTTTTCATTTGTGAAAGGTGGTTTGTGGTATTTTGTTTTTTTTTGTGGATAAAAAATAAAATAATTAGTTTATTTAAAAAGTGATGATATAATATTAGTTTTTAAATTAAAAATTAATATATTTTGTTAATTAATTATTAACAAAATATTTTATTATAATATTAAAAAAAATTTATAAAAATAAAAAACGTGTGTGTCATTTTATTTGAGTTCAGTCAACCGAATCACACTATAATTTCTACAAATTATTATTCACATTTACTGAAATAAAGGTCAGTAAAAAAAATAATAAAAAATAAAATAAATATGCCAAAAATTTGATAATTAAATCTTGATAAATATTATGAAATTTTAATTTATTTTAAAAAAAAAAACATAACATTGTAACACTTTTAGTAACTGAAAGTTTGACAAACTTTCTTCAATACGATAACTCATTTGAGGTCGATAATCATAAGATTTAATTGTACAAATATATTAAAGTCATGTTAAATATAACTACAGTTATATATAATAAATAATCATTGCAATTTCATGCAGGTCATACAAGTTTATATCTCAACAAGTATTAAAAATATAAACACACACCTGTTTCGACACAAAAAAAAAAATTTCGTAATTTCTATACTTTGATACCAACAATTCAGCCTATCCTGTTT
The DNA here is from genome assembly GCA_011426435.1 of Lysiphlebus fabarum. Lineage (NCBI taxonomy): Eukaryota > Metazoa > Arthropoda > Insecta > Hymenoptera > Braconidae > Lysiphlebus > Lysiphlebus fabarum. The sequence goes on from WSYQ01001257.1 coordinate 28,677, forward strand.
TTTCTTTTTTTTTTTTATTTTTTATATCATTATCTATGATTTAAAAATAGATAACTAATGATAAAATTTAATAACAAATATCAGCAAGTTTTAAAATCCTCAAGTGAATTTATACGTCATAAGAAAATATCCCTGGGGAATCCCATGTATAAATATTGAGTTCAATAAACTCTTTTATAAACATGAATTGATAAAATTTATTTAAATAATATTTGCGATAAAAATAATCATTAAATCTTGTTATAAAAAATAAAAAGAAAAGTCATTCACTATTTTGCAAATTAACATCTGATTAGTCATGATACATAATTTTACAAGACACCAAAGTATCAATCAAGTTATTAATCATTATTGACTTGACACTAGTATAATTAAAAAAATAAATATATATACATATATATATATATATTAATAAAAAATAATATACATATAGATATTGCAATGTCTATTCAATGAAAGTTTCAATTATTTCACAAGTATTTTCATTGCAACATCATACATATAGAAAATTTTTACAGCTCTCTTATATTTGACACCAATTTATGCAATATTATTTATTTATTTTTTTATTATCGTAATTTGTTTTGTGTACTAGAAAAATATAAAATAAATAAAATTAAATTATGTTATATAAAATTAAAAATAGTATATATATATATACAATTACAACTATTTTTATTTAAAAAAAAAAAATGTATTATTTACTTTTTTTTTGTTTTTTTAATATTGTTATTGTATTTTGCAATTTAATAATTCAACAAAAAAAAAAAAAAAATTATGACGTAGGACATAGGTGAAGGCTACAAAAAAATAGCTTTAGCCTTATTATAAATATTGGATTTCACCAAAACAAGGTGATTCGTTCCACCAAAATGATCCGGGCTTATTTCAATCGAAATATATTTTTAAAAAAACCGGTCTTACACGTGTTATTAAATTTAAATATAAAAAAAAAAAAAATTATAAAACTTTATATCAGTACTGAGATTGAATACATAATTAATTTATTTTTTGGAATGTTTAATTAGATGGGTTCACTACAGCAACAGTCATTGTTGAAAGGAAAAAATATCAACAGAAGAAAAACTAATGAACTTGTTCATCAAATATTTATGGAAATTCAAAAAAATTATTCAAATGAAATTGCAATTATTTATGATGGTAAATATAAATAAATCATTTTATATATACTATATATATATTTTTTTAAATTTATTATATTTATAATTTATGTAGATGATAATGGAACACAACATCAAATATCATATGAAGAATTAGAAATAATGACAAATAAAATTGCTCATACACTTAGTAATTTTTGTAAACCACATGATAATGGTGACTCAATTGTTGCTGTATCAATGAAACCATCTCATTATCTTCCAATAACTTTACTATCTATATTAAAATCCGGAATGGCATATTTGCCATTGGACGTTGAGTTTCCAGAATCAAGAGTTAAACATATCCTCGTTGAGTCTGAACCACTTATTGTCATTATTGACGGAGGTAAATTATACGGAACAAATAAAATAATAATAATAATAAAAGTAATAAATAAATCCTTGATATTTCTTAATATATATAAAATATAAAACATATTTAATTTTAACCCTGAATGATATTATTTTAATAAGTCAAAAAATTAATACAAGGGAAGCAACTTCCTGTAAAATTTATGATCAAACATCAAGGATTTAATATATATATATTTCACTTTTTTTATATTTATTTATTTATTTTTTTTTTAATAATTATTTATTAGCATAAAATTTAATATCATAATAAATTAATTGTTTTTATTATTTTTATTTTTTTATTAACTTTATAATAGTAATTATCTATTGCAACATTTGATTGTCACAATTTTAATTTACATAATAATTAAAAAATCAATTTTTTTTTTTTTTTTTTTCATTTTAAAAAGGCGACAAGTCAATTTATGAGAAAACACCTACTGTAACATATAATGAATTATGGGAAAAATCAAAGAGCCAATCTAATGAGCCTCTTAATCACAATGATAATTCTGAACAACTTGCTATTGTTTTGTATACTTCTGGTAGTACTGGTGTACCAAAAGGTGTAAGACTTCCACATGCAACATTATTGAATCGATTAAAATGGCAATGGAATGAATTACCATATCAAAAAAATGAAAATTTTTGTATTTTTAAAACAGCATTAACATTTGTTGATAGTGCACCAGAAATATGGGGACCATTACTTCAAGGAAAAACACTTGTTGTTGTTCCAAAACATGTTACTAAAGATCCAGAAAAATTTATTGATACACTTGAAAAACATAAAGTATTATATATACATATATTTTTTTTTTATATATTATTGATATAAATTTGTGTAATAATTTTTAATAAATTTTGATTTTATTTGTTTTTTTTATTTTTACGTTTAGATTTGTAGACTAGTTTTGGTTCCATCACTTTTGCAATCAATGCTAATGTATCTTGGTCTCAGGGTAAATATAATAATATATATTTTTTATTGATAAATATTTATGATATTAATAATAATTAATAAATATAAAAATTATTAAAGAATGATTTAAATGTACTACAACATTTAAAACTTTGGATATGTTCGGGTGAGCCATTACCATCAACTTTGGCAAAAAAATTTTTTGAAAAATTTCAAAAATTTGGTCATACACTTGCTAATTTTTATGGTAGTACTGAAGTTATGGGAGATGTTACTTATCATCTTTTAAATTGTATTAGTCAACTTGATGGCATGGATAAAGTACCAATTGGTAAAACAAATTTAATAATTAATTAATTAATTAAATAATTGGTACATGTATATTATGATAAATTTTTTTATGGTATCATCAGGTCGACCTCTAGACAACTGCATAATTTATCTGGTCGATAAAGACCTTCAACTAGTGCCTCAAGGTGAAGTTGGTGAATTAGTTGTTGCAGGTCGTAATTTAGCTGCTGGCTATATTCGAGGAAGAGATCCATATAGATTTATCAACAATCCTCATGCTATTGACCCAGGTAAATTAATTTTAAATTTTTTATTATCTCAAGTATAAAATAAATATAATAAAGAGCTATTTTATTCTTAAACTGACAATGATTAATTAAAAAAATAAACAAATAAATGATCTTACAAAAAAAAAAAAAGAAATAAAAAAATATCTCACATTTTCTGTAGTAAATGGCCATCACAAAATTGCGATGTAAGAATTAAAATCATAAATATTATATTATTCAAATAATTAATTCATAAATAATAATACCATTCTATGATAATAATAACAAAAAAAATAAATTAAAAAAAAAAAGTTTTACATTATTCATACAAAAACTACAGTGTTCAACCAATTAGTCTATACAATTACTTTGACATAAAAAACTTAACGCTCATTTCCGATCGTCGACCTTACTGTCTAATCATTAAGCATAATAACAAATAATTTAAAAAAAAAAAAAAAAAAAAATTAACAGATACTATTAACATCCCTAATTAAAATGATTTTGCAATTTATATAATATATATTTAACTTGAAAAAAAATAAATAAAAATTTAAAAAAATTGCAACTAGTTTATGTGATATTTATGTTAATATAAAACGTATTAAATAATAAAATAAAAAAATAATGTATAATCAAGTGTTTTATACTAATATATAATTTATGACATTTGTAAAATAAAATATATAAAAATATAAAAAAAAGTATAATTAAAAGTGTCAAGATTAAATTTTATATTTAACTCACGCGACAATTAATCAAGAAACATATAATTGGTGTATAAAATATATATAACAAATTAATTTATTTTAACAACATTCTATTCATCAATTACTTTTTTTAAACTGAATATTATCAATATTATTTTAATCAGTTGAATATAATTACTAATTTTTTTTTATTAATTAATCAATCTACTATTTTTTGTTTTTTTTTTGTTTTTATAAAAATAGAATATTCAACAATATATAGAACTGGAGATTATGCAAGAATTATCAAAGGTACTATTATCTATGAAGGTCGTACAGATTCACAAATTAAAATTCGAGGTCATAGAGTAGATCTTGCTGAAGTAGAAAAATCTGTTGCTTCAGCACCAGCTGTTGACAAAGCAATTGTACTTTGTTACAAACCTGGAGAATTATCACAAGTATATTTTATTTTTATTTTTTTTTATAAATTTATAAAAAAAAACATATACATTGTAAATAATAAATAAATGATTGTTTTTATTGTTTTTTTTTTTTTCTAGGCATTAATTGCATTTGTTACTGCAAAATCAGATACTTCTTTATCAGGTTTACAAATTGAAAATTATTTACAAACTAAATTACCACCATATATGATACCACAAGTTATTGTCATTGATAATATTCCATTATTAATAAATGGTAAAACTGACAGACAAACATTATTAAAAATGTATGAAAATTCAAATTTTCAAGATAATAATAATAATGAAAAAATTGATTGTAATTATAATGATGTTCCTGATAATTTAATGAAACAAGCAAAAGTATTATTTTCTACAGTTGCATCAGTTATTGGAAAAAGTTCAAGATCAATAGTTAATATTAATTCAAATTTTTATGAATTAGGTGGTAATTCATTAAATTCAATATATACTGTTACAAAATTACAAGATCAAGGTTATCAAATTGGAATAACTGATTTTTTAACAGCTAAAACAATGAATGATATATTAAATAAAATGACTGTTTGTTCAAAAAATCAAGAGAGTAATGATACATCAGAAAAACCAAAATTTTTCATTGAACCATTTAAACATTCACATAAAGCTGAAGTAACTCGGTAAATAATTCTAATAATAATTAATTTAAAAAAAAAATAAATAAATATAATAAATATAATTTTTTTTTTTTTTAGAATTGTTGCAGATAGTTTTTATGCAAAAGCAGATTTAGAAAGATGGCTTGCACCAGATATTGAATTAAATGATTATTATGATTTAATGAATGAACTTTGGGATCCACTTGTTGAAAAAGGTTTTAGTTTTGTTGTAAGATCATCAGATGATGAAAAAAAATTACTTGGTGCTTCATTAAATTTTGATACATGGGATGAACCAATTTGTAATATTAAATCAAAATTAATAATTGTATTTGATTTTTTGGAATATCTTGAATGTCCAATAAGAGAAACAAAATTACCACGTGGTAAAGGAAAAGTTTTACATAGTTTTATGATGGCAACAAATGCTGATTTAAGTCCAGCTGAAAATGTTATTGTTATTAATGAAATGGAAAATGAGTGTCTTGCTTTAACACGTAGAAAAGGATTTGAAGGAATTTTTACAACTAATACTAGTCCATTAACACAAGTATGATGTATTTTTTTTTTTTTTTTCTCAAAAAAGAACTAAAAAAAATATATATTTATTTATGTTAAAATAATAATTTTATTTTGTTTAGCAATTGGATATTGATGTTTATGGTTATGAGGTACTTTTGGATTATCAAGTTAACAAATATGTCGCACCTGATGGTACAAAACCATTTGGTCTTGCTTCAGATGATCAACGTGCACTTTGTTCATGGAAAAAAGTCATTTAAATTTAAATTTTATATTAATAAATATTATTTAAAACAAACGCTATTATTGTTAATAATTTGTAAATATTTTCCACTTAAAGATTAATGGAAAACAATATCCTTACTAATTATTTATCAGCGTTGTTTAATAATTTATAATATATAAACATTTAAAATTAAATAAAAAAATAATAATTATTTTCTTTTGAATTAGTATATAGAAAGAACATAATTTTATTGAATTTAAATACAAAAAACAAATTAAGTTTTAATTACAATATAATAATTATAATATTACAGTATAAAATGGAATGTTTATTTTCCATAATTCAGTCATCTTTTTATGTTTTTACATGATATTAGTTTGACAACCTGAATTAAAAATAATTAATAATAATTATATAAGTAATTATAAAAATATATAAATTTATAATTAATAATTAAATTAATTTTTACCATTTTATTATAATTTAACAAAAATAAAATCATTTGCTAAATTATCTGGATGTGTTACTAAACTGTGAACATAGTAACCTTGTAATTTCATGTAATCAATCATATTTTGACGATCTTCTTCAGCATGAGTAAATTCAACAGATAGTGTCTTAAATATAAATAAATAAATAAATAAATAATTAATAAATTATAAATTATAATTTAATGTAATAAAAATGTATATTAATTTACCTTAATATCTACCAAATCAAATGGTATTGTTTTAAGAATATTTATTTCATATCCTTCAATATCTAAACTAAAATAATCAACTGTTTTTATTTTTAATGCTTCAATATATGATGCTATAGGAAAACATTGTACACCAACATGAGTTCCATGATAAGCACGATCATATGTATTTTCAAGATTATTTTCAATGGAATTATGAATACGACCAATATTATTTGCCATTAAAAATGAAACCTGTAAAAATTATTTTTTTTTTTCATTGATTAATACAATGAGTAAAACAAATTTTAATTTTTATTATAATAATTTATATAATTACATTCATTGGATGATTTTCAGGACTGAGACACGTAGGTGACATATAAGCTTTTCTTTTTTTTTTCAACATTTTACCAAAATTTTTTGGATCAGCTTCAATTAAAAGACCAGTCCAACCAAGATATCGTTCAAGACTCAATGTGTTGCTACGAGTTTCTCCATCATAAGCACCACATTCGATAAAAAATCCATTTTTCTATTTAAAAATAAAAATAAAATAAATTAAAATTTAATAATATAAATATTTATATTTTTTTTTTAATTGATAAAAAATTATAATTAACCTTGTTATTAAGTATTTCTTTAATTTTTTGTGCTTGACCCATTGATTGTTCAGTAACATGAGGCTCAGAAAGTTCCAAATATGAATAATTACTTCTTTTTTTAATAAACTCATCTATGATCCAGTTATTACGAATTTCTTCAAGTAAATTTTTATCAAACATAGAAACATCTTTTTTATTGTACCATTTTTCATTTGTTTGATTAAAAAATTTTTTTAATTCTGTTTAAATAAAAAAAATTCAAGGTTAAAAATATATTTAAAAAATATATAAGTAATTTTATATATTTACCAAAATTATTTATATAATTATTTAATCTTTCATAATCATCATCATATTTTTGTATTGGTAAATTATAAAAATAATTCATAAATAAAATTGTACTCAATACACAGCAAATGAGAAAAAGTAAAAATGGTTTTTTTTTCCAAAAATTTCTGTTACTTCTTGATGTAAAAAAAATATTTGGCTGTAAAAAAAAAAAAAAAATACATATATTAATTATTAATTTGTTATATTATATTATTATTAATTTTGTAAAAATTTATATAAAAAATACTTACATTTGTCATTTTAAATCAATTTTAACTGTTACTTCTTGATGTATTATTTATTCACTGATTTTCACTTGATAACATCACTTTAAGCGTTCATTTATTTTTTGATTTATTTATTAAAACTTTAAATATTTTTCATAAAAAACTCTGTAATACGTGATTAAACCAAAAAGAAAGTTTATTTATAAAAACAGTGATAAAATAATAATTATAAATTTCTAATCTTTCTATTTTTTTATCTGATAGTTTGATAGTCTTGTTAGTATCTTATTATCTGTTAACGTATACTTAAAACACTTGAAGAAAGAAATAGACTAAAAACTGTCTGTGAATGACGCATATAAGTTCTAAATTTAATATATGGACACGTACTAAATAGAAATGGAAAGAACAGATATATATATATAAAAAAAACCAAAAAAAAAATATATATATTACAAAGGATATTTATAGATAAGCTAAAGTTATCTGTAGATAAGAAAAATAATATTGATAATATATTTTGTGAGAATTTAACAATTTTTACTCCAAAAAAAAAAAAAAAAAACCACTTGAGTAATAAATATGTATAAAATTAATTGAAATATAATTATTAACACTGATTTGAATTAAACTTTGTTAAATTACAAAAAATCACAATAATATTTAAAATTTATGAATAAATATAAGAACAAAACCTTGATAATTTTAACAGCGTATTGTAAATGTACAAATGTGAGCTATAAAATTTTATATATAACATCAAATATGATTTATTCTTGTTTCAATCATTCAATCAGTAGTTGAGTATTTTTTTTTTTAATTTATAAAATTTATGTTTGTAAGCCTACATGCATGTTTCATTGCAAAAGATAAACTAGATTTATTTAAACAAAAAATAAAAATAAAAAAAAAACACACACACTGAGGCTTTTTTTAAGTAGAGAAATCAATTAGCTAATTGCTGTCAAAATAAAGAGTACTGTCTAAATGACATGTCACCTTGTTACACTGACAATAAAAATATCAAAGATTAAATTACGCTGAGTATTGCAATAACACAATTTTTTTGATAGGTAACCACATGTGTATCAATTACACAAGTCACATATGATAATAATAATAATTATAATATATTATTTCTTCATATATGATTTTTTTGATGAACAAAAATGTATATTGTCAATGAAAGAAAATTATTACAATATGATATGTAATTGATGGAAAAATTAAATTAAATATCAAGTGATATTTATCAACTTTTTTTTTTAAATATGTATGTTAATCTAGAGTTAAGAGATTAGATTAAATATGAATATATGAAGTGGTTAATAAATAATTCAAATAATTTATTATTTAAATTTTATATGTGTTGACGAGAAAAATAAATGATCAATGTACAAAATTAAATTGACGATAAAAATAATTAAATTTATACAGTAATTATTTTATCAACATTTAATTGTAATAATTATTAATGATAAATAATAATTTTTTTTAAATTATTAACTGGTAGAATTTCATGTTAAAGATTTCAGTCTTATCATCTGGTGGTTAGTGTTATATTTTTAAATAAAAAAAATTGAATAAACGTTCCATCTTTAGTTTTTATCAAGAATTATAAAGAGATAATTAATTAACCGCGATAATTTATATTTCAAATTATAATTTTATGGATAAAAAATATTTTAAAAACTTTAAATTATTATTAATAATAAATATGAGAAATTAATTTTTTTTTTAAATATTAAATTAATTAAAATTAATTTTTCATAATATATTTTTGCATATAAAATTATAAACATAAACATAAAATGACGTAGTGCAATAAAATATAAACAAAAAAAAAATAAATAAATAAATATCAAATGATTTTTACAATGCTAATTAATTAAATTAAAAATTTTCCGTTTGAATTAATTTATTTGTTAAGATTATACTTGCACGTCAATTAATCCTTATTTATTAACCGTTTTTTGATTATTTTTTTTTCATCAAAAGATCCTAACTTAATAATAATTAGATGTCATGTAGTTATCTAATAACATTTTTGCTTTGTTTAATAATAATTATTTTACAATTACACAAAACTTTTAAACACAATTGGTTAACCTTGTCGTGATTGGCTGACACAACTATGTACAGTAACTGACAAAAATTTTAGCTTTTGATAAATAGACTTTTATTTGTAATTAACACAACACTCTAACCTAAACTTTTTATTCCGATTAGCCCGATTAGTGTACGACCTTAAGGCTGATTTTTAAAATAAGATTTATAATATTTTTTTGTCGCTAAATGGAGATAATTACTGTCAAATTTTACAACTTTTAACACACAAACACATGAAAAAACACTAATATTTAGAAACAAAATTATTTAATTTATAAAAAATATTTTACTTATTTAAATTACAATTTTCATTTTCTAAATATGATCTATTTTATCTGTATAATTTAATAGTTATTAATAATTTGATTAGAAAATTTATGGTTATAAATTGTCAGAGCAAAGACCAAAAAAATTTGGCAAACACATGGACACAAGATTGAGACAACGCTTTCCCTTTTTTTTTTCTATTATTCATGATGACTATGCTTCTCTGATTTTACTAGCCCTCCCATTGAATGCCTCAACCATATGATACCATCTAATTCATTCTAACATTCATTATTTTTTTTTTTTTTTCTATTTTTCTTTTAAATCTTTTACCGATTTATCTTACATCTCACTCAAACTCATTAAGTTGGCTGATGCTCTCTCATCCATCAACATACATTCTCTTTATTTGGCTGTACTTCTGCATAATTTCAAAAAAAAAAAAAAAAGGCAAGATAAGTGCAACAAGCTATGTAGCATCTCTATTTTTATTAACTATATACATATATATTTATATAAAAAAATAAATTAAAATAATCATAAATTTTTTTTTGGAATTTCATTGCTTGATTAATTGTATACAATCTTTTCGATTCCAGAATTTTATATATTAATTTTATTTATTTTATTATTTTTTATATTTTTTATTATCACTATATATATATTTTGACCCTCAATTCCGCATTTGCGACATTCCAACTGGTTTTTACGGTTTTCGGGAAGTGTCGCGCCGCCAAACTGACGCCACATCGCAATGTCCAAACCTGATCATCTGATCATCTATGTTTAATATGTCTACATAAATAAAACTACTAATTAACATGAATTTCCCACTCTAGGTGATGATAAATATAATATAATAATTTATTCGTTAACAAAATCCAAGTCATCATCACGGATGTACATCAATTGATTGTTAAAACATGAGACTTTGATGATCCATTGTCCAACTGTTTTTTATTTATTTATATATATAGGATATTTTTTTTTTTACATACTAAAATGACTAGACTCATGTGGGGAAATCCTATTTATCACATTTTATATATGATAATAATAATTTAATTTTTCATAATAAATATATTTAAATCAATAATAAAATTCAAATTATCATTTTAAAAATTGATGAGGTAGTTATAAAATTTACGGTAGCTGTATTATAGAATTTTTTTTAAAATAATTAATAAGAGGGCCTGATTTTTTATAGTGTTATTTTAATTTTTTTTTCAAATTCAACTTAGTTTGATTTACAACATTTGTATATTCGAAATTTTTTATTAGTGGAATTCCAAGATAATCTGAGGCTCAAATATAATACTGGCGCCATAACTAGACGTCTCATATTAATTATAATCCATAATATATATAAAAAAAAAAAAATAATAAATAAATATATATGCCGCCAAAATAATCATTCGTCGTAGAAAACTACTTTACTTGTGAAATTTTGACAAGAGAGAATAAGTTGCTATTCGATAAAATGATTAATGAATTTTTTTACAAATGCATTCACCAAATTTAATTAAATATTTTTTTTTTCTTTTCATATTAAAAATGATAATTTTTTATAATCCAATGAATCAAAATGATACAACAATAAATAATAACTGGCTACTGTTTTTTTTTTTTTTTTTTTATCAAATTTCAATAACTCAAATTTCATATTTAAAAAAAATTATTTAAATAAATGAATTTTATATTTAAAAATTGAACTGATTATTTTATTATAAAAAAAAATTGACTAAATATTTGATTAAAAAGTTTAAAATTAAACTGGTTATAATTTAATTTTTATAAATATTTAATTAATTTATTTAAATTTTATATTTTTTTTCATATTTTAATTTAACAAAAAACTATTAAAATATAAAAAAAAATATATATATATAAAAATTGACTTAATTATTAATTTAAATGTGTATAAACTAGAACGTTTGACGTCAATAGTTATATTTATGATTTGTTATTCTCATAATTTTAAATATCAATTAATATTTATTGTTTGATTTTATAAACAACAAATATCTTGATGACCCTGAAAATATTTTTCAAAAACATCTTTCTCGTTCATTGACTCAAAAAATATTTCAAATAAAAAATTTCAGATCAATTGAAATTTTTTATAATTATAATAATTCATATAAATAAATCAATCAATCAAAACACATTATTATTTGTAATTTATAAATCAGCAGTTTCATCTTTTAATTTATTTAAAAAAAAAAATATATATATGTAGGTTGATGAAATCTGTTTATGATTTTGTTTGGTTTTTTGTTCAAGGTCGTTTGTTACTGGAAAAGTTTATTATTCTCATTTTTTTTTTATCAATTAATTACGGTCAGGGATTATTTTTAGAGATATATATATACATAAAAGAAACAATCAGGATAATAATAAAAATATTATCTTAACACCTACGCATTTTACATTGTTAATTTGCAAGATTAACATCTTGACCCACTGACTATGTCATCATACTCAAAATAATAATGATAATATAATCACAAAAAAAAATAATATAAATTTATTTATAAACAAATATATAATTTGTTTATTTATGTTAATAAATAATTATTATTTGATTTATTTATTTGTTTTATTGAGTGTAATGATTAAAAATGATGAAAAAAAAATGGACTCACCAGGTATGAGTTGTTGTTGGCGTCTGATTTCAGGACCTCGACATATAATACACTTTTTAGATAATTTTTTAAACACTTTTATACATAAAAATACACTTAAAACATTAAAAAATATTATATACACAATTTAAATATAAACAATATACACAATAACACTTAATTTGGTTAATTAAAATCATTTTTTTTGAGAGAGATGAATAAACTGAAGTAAACGACGCCAGATAAAACGACACAATGATAATTCATGAGAATTATGTAACAAGATGGCGTATAAAAAAAAAAAAAAAAAAAAAAAAAAAAACACATTTTTTTAGGCGGGAAAATATTAAATTAATAATCAATATGGCGTCCAACTGTATCAACAAATCAACACAACAACAAAACTAAACAACAATGTCAAATTGTCTAAAATGCACTGATAAATAATCAATTACAATAATAAAATAGTAAGTATATTAATAAAATTATAAATTTTTAATAAAATATTTATCAAATAATATATAATTTATGTAACATTATTACAGCTGTATATATAATGATGATGACATCAAAGACCTATAAAAAAACAACATGCCAAAAAAAATAATTAAATAAAAAATCAAAGTATTATCAAAATATCACATAGGTATATATATAATTTTCAATATAAATTCAAACATCAATTTATATTTTATATAATATTATTGTTATTATTATTACAAAATTACTAATATCATTTATTTAAAATTTTTTTTTAGGCTATGATATTATATCATCACCATCACCATCATCATCATCATCATCATCATCATCATCATCATCATCATCATCATCATCATCATCAGGATTCCTCACATCTATTTGATGTTGGAAAAATGATCAAGATAATATACATGTTTTCAAGTGTGTTACGTTAACAAATTCAAACACCAGAAATAAAAACAAAAGAATAAAAATAAAAAAAATAAATTACATTCATCATGTTTTGCTCGCATAATTTTACATTCCATACACGATTCATTGGATTAAAGTGAAAGTTTTTATACATATATATTTAATTTCTCAATCGTTCATCCTGTGTAAATCATCGTCAACATACATGTCATCTTGGACATTGTCCATATCAAAACAATATACAAATGATATAGATAAATATATACCTATATTTACATTTGATAATCTTGATGGATTTTATTTTTAAATTTATTTTTTTTTTATCTGTGATGTAACTGTTTCAACCAACAATTCAATACACACGTCACAAATGTCTGCATATCTTGGTATACTTGAAAATATTGAAGAAAAAAAAATTAAGATTATTCTTATTCATTTATTTATTTATTTTTTCAGATTGGAATTTGCTTGAGGGCGTGAGATCTACTCTCTGTTACCAGGATGGCGCCTGGATGATATGATAAAAAAAAAATATATAAAAAAATTTAAGCGTAGGCTTGTCACTGAATTTTATGACGTCAATGGATTTATAAAGTTCTTCACATACCATCGAGAGATGTATCAAAATGATGAAAATGATAAAATTATATTTAAAAAAATATATTGAGGTAATTGAACGACCTTGTCTGGATCGTATATATATATATTTTTTATTTATTTTTATTTAACTTTTTAAAAGTCTCTTGTAGACTCTAATTAATTAATATATTATTATTTTTTACATATTTAAATTATTTTTTATCTATAAATATTGATATTTAATTTAACAATAAATTGAAATTATTATCAATAATAATATTAATTTTTTTAATAATTTTTGTTTTTAAATTTTTAAAATTATTTATCTGCAAAATAAAAAATTTAAAAGACAACGTGGGTGAGATATATAATCGCTTGTCAAATTTTTATTTATTCTTCAAGAACACCCATGGTGAATATTTAAAAATAATGTGTCCGTTATTGTGTTAAAAATGTCAAACAAATCGGCTTAAATACGAATAAAATAATAATTGATTGTAGAGTTATTCAATTTCAATATATATTTTTTTAAAATGCACTTGATGATTATAATATTATTATATTGCTCAAGGATTAATAAATTTTTTAAGTATTTAAAAAAAATTTTATTATCAATTATATATTTTAGTTGGATACTCTTGTAGGTGGTTATTTATATTTTCAAATTAAAAAAAAAAAAAAAAACAAAAAAATAGTAATAAAATATTTATAACATTGTCTGAAAAAAATTTTTTAATACTGAATATTTTTATATATACGAAAATATTCACACATTGTTCAATAATATTTATCATATGTAGTTTATTTTATTTATTTATTTATTTATTTTTTTTGATATTTTTTTAATTTATTTTTATTTTATCACATTCCAAGCTATTATTAACACCCTTTCAAAAAAACAAATTTTATATTAGTCTTGATATAATGAGGGTATTTTAAAGATTTGAAAAAAAAAATTTGTTATTTATTATAAAATAATAAAATTATGTATTAAAAATAATATTATATTTAATTTATAACTGTTGAGCTATTTATTAATAAAATAATCAATAAAATAATACCGGAAAATACTGATAATTTTCATACACAACATTGTCATATTTTTGTTTCAGTTTAAAAAGTTGAGATACCGGTTTAATAGCTTCTCAGAGATTAATTTATGATGGAATCTACAAGACGACCTTTCGAGGACGAATAAAACTTGACTTGTTTTTATATATATTATTTATATATTTTAAAAGTAAAAAGTCCTAACGGATTACATTGATCTTGTGCTCCCATTTTTTTTTTTTTTTTTAAGCAATTTTATTTATTAGTTATTAATAATTAGTTAATTACAACTAAAATCAAGGTTGTAAATATATTTTAAATATATACAATATATTAATTATTATTTTTTATATGTATTTTAATTATTTTTTTATTTATTATTTACAGATTAAATCGTTGTCATTTCCGGCATACTTATAATTTGCAGTAAAAAAGGATTTTTATATACATAAAATGAAAATATTTTTTTAATCATCAGGAAAGGGAAGTTGTCACTCTTTGTCATTGCAACAGTCATTGACTCATTGGCCTTTTATGACAAATAAATTGAATATTTTTATGTATTTTTTAAATATTCAACACTTGATTTTGAACTTATAATCTGATATCAACCCATGGAATTTGAAATATTTATTTGGTGAGTTAAACAAAAAATAAAATAAATAAATAATTACAATTATTAATAAAAAATGAATCGGTAATAATTTTTTTTAAATTCTCTGACGCACGAAATGATGTATTTTTATTAACTGACATTTAGATAACTTTTTTTTTTTATCGTCTCATCCGTTCTAAATATTTATATTTTATTTATAATCATGAAGTGAGAAATTTCCTTTTCTATATAAAAAAAAAGATAAAAAAATTAATTAAAATAAAATGATTCAGTTTATATACGCATATATAAAAAAGTTATATCAATTTATTTTATTTTAAATAGTAAAATTATGAAATTTACTCAGAATAATAATATTTATAAATACCACAATTACTCAACAACAAATTGCAAATAATATTTTCCCACAAAATATGCATTCTTATTACAAATTTAAAAATAATAATAAATAAATTAAAGAAATAATTAATAAAGCAAAATATAATAAGAAAATAAAATTATATTTTTAGTCAATTTTTTAAATAAAAAAAATTAATTAAAAATCAATTTTTATTAATATTTTTTGTCGTCTTGCTGTCAATTGAAAAATATTTATAATTAAAATGTAAATATTTTTAATAAGAATTTAATTAATACTTTAATATCATTCTCATAATATTTTTGTGACTCACATTGTCATTTAAATAAAATAACAAAAAATTCTCATCAACTTTCCTCCATATAGGAAAAAAAACATGAAGAAACAACTTTAATCATTAAAAAATAATTATAATATTAGTAAATCAACAATCAAACTGACATTAATAAAATATAATTCGAAATTCAAATAATAAAAATAAAAATACAATTTTTTTACTAAAATTTTTAATGTCTCATTTGGCACTGATTTTCGAACAACGGGTCAAAAATACCAGACTAAATTTGCTGATTCATCAAAAAATAAAATAAATTTGATACTAAGATTTAAAGATTATCATCAATTGACCAATTAACTCACGAAATAGTCATCTCGTGTGAGATCATTGACATCATTCTGTCCATCTCATTTATCCAGTTGAGAAAAAAAACAAAACTGCGAACAATGAAATTAAAAAAAAAATATAAATAAAAAACCTAGATAATAATTATTGATATAATAAATAAAATAAGCAATATATATATTCAAAATTAATAATGACATATAAATTGAAACATGAAGAAAAAAAATTGAGTAGTTCAGAAATAAAAAAGAATTACAAAAAATTCCATAACTCACATAATCAAACAAGTTACGTAATAAAATAACCGACAATGCGTCTCAAGCTAAATATGGCACAATTTTTTGCATGAATCATATAAAAATATAAAAAATAAAAAAAAATAAAACTAGAAATACTTATATACTTATATTTTATATAAATACTTCTAACAATCAACGTAAACAATTATTAATTTTATATTTTCAAAGTATATCATCATCATCATCATCATCATCATCATATAATTTCCATTCATTGATGCAAATTAAATTATATTTTTAAAAATAAAATTTATTTTATATATTATAATTTATTTATCTCATGATAAATAATTATTTTTATATATCTTATTGTTTTATATAATAATAAGTTGCAATTTTTCGGAGCAAAATCAAGGACGACAAGAAAAAACTTAGGCATTGTTTATTTAAATAAATATATTTATTTGTATTGTTTAAATTTATCATTTTAGATTCAAGATTTATTTATACAATTATCCAGATGAGATATGTATCTTTTATAAATTCGTGCCAGATTGTGTTTACCAATAAAAAAACAACAAATTGCAAGATAATATATCTACATGAATACAAATTAAAATAAGATGTAACTAATTGTGTTTTTTTGTTAATTAAAAATTGTGGGAATGATTGTCATAATAATACTTTTCGTCAAATGATAAATGTTAGTATTATCATTTGAATCTTGAATTACGTTTTTTATATATATTTTAACTCTTTTTTTTTTTTTTTTTTTCTATATATATATTTTTTTTAAAACAAATTATACAAACCACGAGAATTTCATTTTTATTTTTTTTTTCTTAACACTAAAACCAAAAAAAAGAATAACTCAATCACAAGCCAATTATAGATTTATTTATTATATACATATATTTTTTTTTTATTTAAAAAAATTTTTTAAATTCTTTAAAATGATAAAAATCATGAATTATTATTTTTACATTTTTTTTTTTTTTTTCATTATAACCACAAGAATTTATAATGTGAAATAATATATCCATTGTTTATTTACTTTCTCTCTTGTTATTTTTTAATTTTATAATTTTATAATTAATTTTTTATATCAAAATATATGATCATATTTATTTCGTCAAAATATTTTAATTCGATGACATTTGACGTATTCTGAATCAATAAAAATATAAAATTAAATTAAATAAAAATAATAATTATTATTCCGGAATTCGATAAGAAAACTTGAATTTTATTATTTTAATTTTATGAAAAATATGTTCATTTTATAAGCGTCACAAATATCCTTGATAGGGGACAACAAAATATATATTACCTTTGGAATTTCAACGCACTTATTTGCACATATTTTTCATCAACAAAAATATATATTTATATATATGATAATCTCACACTTTGTGTTTAATAAATATATATATACACATGGTGTTTATGTTTTTTTGTTTTTTAAATAATTTAAAATAAAAAAAAAAAAAAGGATTGAATCCAGTTTTTGTTTACAGTTTTAAATAATATTTTATAATTATTTGTTTAAAAAAAAAAAATGGTGTAAATTTTTGTTTTATGGGTTTGTAAAATATTTCTACAAATTGAGGAAAAAAAAATATATGATCATTATCTTTGACAAGAAATATTTTTCTTATTAAAAGGTGTGAATAAAATTAATTTATTACTAGTAATTTATTTTTTTCTCATAATTAATTGACACAATTCAACTTCAATAAAAAACTTGAAAAAAAAAAAAACAATTGTAAAATTTAAAAGGGTAGTTAAAATGTCAAATTAGATACAACTTATTTCTGTTAATTTTCTCATAATTACATTTGCCCTAGAAATTTTTTACAAACTCAATTTTACGATCTTTTGATTTATTTCTTTACATTTTAACTTTGTAAAATGGCAATAACAAATAACATTGAATGAAAATAAATACAAATAAAATGTTATGATAATTTTATGATTTTCCGGTATAATTATGAATTAAAAAAAAAAAAAAATTACTGATAAATAAAAAATATATTTATACAATATTGTAAGGAAGTTAAGTTTGTATTGGAAGAAACACACAAACGACAGAGCAATGTACTGAAGAATTTGGCTCAAGGTCATCGAACTGCTATGCTAGTGAAGGTTGTGTCTCCAGTTGTTAAATTAAATCATAAATTAACAATTGTCATATAATTTAAAATTAAAAAAAAATATATATATATAAAAAACATAAAAATATTTCAACAAAATATACCATTAAAATTAATTTTAATTGCAATTTTATTTTTAAATAATTTAAAAATTGGTAAAATTAAGATAATTAATTGATATTATTAATTTAAATTTTAGCCAAGTGAATTAAATTTTAATTCTAACGTTGACAAATTAACATGAGATATAAATATAATTTAATATATACCTATATTTTTTTTTTCAGTTTGATAAAATTATGTTCAATGAGAATAAATATGTCAAATATTCAGGGACAACAAGGCATCATTTAAAATCAAAAAGAAGACCAGATTAAAAAAAGAATTTCTCAACTCGACTTGGCGCCAGTTGACCAATTAATATGTGAATATTTTTGCTTTTTGACAAATAACAAAGATAGAGAGAAGAAAAATAAAATGAAATAAATAAAAATAAAAAAAAGTTAGAATTTAATAAATTCAAATAAATTAGCTGTATATTTAAAAGTGTTATCGATGTGAATTGAATGATTTAATCAAATTAAATATCTATCCATAGATTTGCTATGTACATGGATCAAAAATAAACACCATGAGTTCAAGGACTTGTTAAAAATTATAAAAAATAAATACAAATAAATATCATCAGTTGAGTCAAGGTAACACACAGTTTCATACCTAATATGCAAAAAAAAAAAATATAATAAAATAAAATTATTATTTATGAATTTAAACAAAATCAATTTTGCTGATTATCAATTTATTAAATCTTTAAATATCAACGAGGTCAATAGTTGTATTAACACATTCAAAATTGCTCAATACTTTAAAAAAAAAAAAATTAACAAAAAAGTGATAAAATTCAGTGAAAGCTTGAAAAAGTATCTTGATAAATATTAAAACAAAATTTTGATAAAATAAGTAAATAAATGAATATAAATTTTAATATGTACTGGTATTAAAATGAAGAATTAGTTGATAAATTTAATAACGTTTTTGTTAAAAAGATTAACATGATTTACCATGATGTAGAAAGACGAAATATTTTTGCTGAAATTGGAGCCGATTAGTAACACTTAGATCTTGATAGATTGAGAAGATGATGGCAATGATGATGAGAAACAACAAGAACCAAAATAAAATCAAAAAAAAAAAAAAAAAAAACAAGATGAAGAAAAAAAAAAAGGCAAGAAAAGAATATAGAATATACTATATTATAGTGATAATGAAATTCAAAATAGGATGCTTGAGATCACAAACAACAACGTCATGAGTAGATGAGGAGCCGGAGGTAGGTCGATGCGTGATGGCAAAGCAAAACCAGCCAGATACATACTTGAATCGTCTACTTAACAGAGTGGGAGAGGATTCCTAACTTTTGCCATCCGTACATAAAACCGTACCAACAACTAAGGACTCTTCAGTTTACGTTCAACTCTTCAATCGTATTATTCTTAATATTATAAAATTTTCTATAAAAAAATAATTAAAATAATTAATAAATTAAATTACTAGGTAAAAAACAAAAAAAGAAACAAAAACTTGGACAAGTGATTTAAAATATTTTATTATTTTAAAAAGTGTCAAAGTGAAGAAATAAATATAATCTTGTGTGATTATTAATTTCAAAATTATTGTGATATAAAAAACTAATTAATATTAATCACAATGAAGAAGGAATTAAGAAGCATTTTCATGATGACAATAATGATGTCAATATTGTCAATAATTTATGTTGATGGATCAGCAATTCCAATGTGGGAATTTTTATCAAGAGATGAAAAAGTAAATTTTTTTTTTTTTATATTATAATTTATTTTTTAAATTATCAAAAGTTAATAGCATGCTACTGGTTTCCGTATTTTTTTTTTTTTTATTTAATCTAACAAGATTGTCTATTATACTTTCTCTCTAAATAATAAATGAAAATTTAATTTATATTATCAGTAAATTATTATTTATAATATGTAAATTATTTATTTTAATTTGATGAATTATTTTAATTATTACTTATTGTTTATTCAGAATTATTTATTTATTTTTGTTATAAATTAGTTGAAAAGAAAGTCATAGTCACAAAGTAAAATCACATTCTATTAAATATAATAATTATATATTTCTAAATTTAGCTAAAGTAATTTAATTTATTATCTAGTTATTTATTTTTTTTTTAATTCATGAAGTTCAAGAACACTCTCTCTTGCTTTTACCATTTAAACAGACCGAAACGAACAAACACTCGACCATGAAATTCCAGCCTTTCTTACTAATATATTTTTCACTTTTTTTTTTTAAATTTATCTAATAGAATTTTCTTGATATTAAAAATAAATTATTATAATTTATTATTTCAATTATTTTATTTTAATCTTTAAATTTTTAATCAATATATTCAACTCATGCATTACAACAACAACAACAACAACAAAATTAAATACTCATATATTTTTATGATTTTTATGATTATATTTAGCAATATATTAAATGAATTATGAAAATAAAAAAATAACTATAGTTATTCATCATGTAATTGACAAATTGTTGTTGCTTTTTATTTTTAAATAAATTGTGTAAGTAAAAAAAAATAAAAATATGACAATTGTTGCAATTGACGATACGCACGAGAAACATTGTAATGTGTGACATGCATTTGTAACCAATCGGGTGTTACATATTGCAAAGTTTCACCGGACGCAAATTGAATTTACAAGTATATGTATAACAATAATTAACATTAGAATTAAATATTCTTTTGTCAATTTTTTTTAAATTAACAATTATACTTTTTTTTCTTTTTCATGTAGTCAAGTTAACTGTTCAATAATATTTTATTTATCAACAACAAACACTGTGTCATGTAACTGTGTCATTGCAATTGATAATAAATTTAATGATTTCTAACGGTTTATTATTTTTCTTTTATGTTCTAGATGAGTCATCTCTATCGTATATTTAGTAAACAGGTCACAACATTTTGTCACGATTCATCAAAACCAGATTGTAATAAAAATCTTATTATTTCTGGTATACAACAACTTGCTAATATGGATGAAAATATGTTGGATCAATTGGATCCTTATCAACGTAATGCCAATGAAATGAGTATGTATATATTTTGTATTATTAAAATTTTAAATTAAATATATAATATATTTATTTATTTATTTATTTTTTATTATAGTTTGGCGTGCTCTTGTTGATAATGATAAATTTACAAATCGAGTCAGTCATGATTCTGATTCTTACTACACAACTGATGCTGATCCACTAGGTATTTATATTTTTAAAATTTTTAATTGAATAAGTATAATTAAATATACTTAGTAACTAGTTATTTGTGGTAACAAATATTAAAAACAAAGTCATGACTCTTTAACGAGGTCAATTGTCGAGTCTGTGATTTTATTTTTTAATATATAATACTTGGCTTTCACATTTTCTCTGTGTTCTATATGTATATGATATTTAATAATCTCTAAAAATAAATATATCATTGATAATATACTTTTAATAAAATACTTGAAAAAATAATAATAATAATAATAATAAATATAATTATTATAAAATTATAGCAACAAGTGGAAGTGATTACAATGGACTTGGTGAAGAATCAGCACCAGTTAATGATTATATACGTCCTTCAAATAATGCTGGTCCATATTTAGTTGGACCAATGGTAATACGAGTTTTTCCTGATGGTCGTCCTGTTCCAGATGATAATAAACATACATTACCAAAAGACGAGGATCTTGATGATTTAAACATTCCACGTATACCTTCAATAAATAAAATTCAAGAATCCAAGGATAGAATAACATCAACATTTTTATTTAAAAAAAATTATGATTTACCAAAGAAAAATAATGATGTTTTAAAAAAAAATGATCAATGGATATTTACAACTAGACCACAAATAATTAATTATCAACAAACAAATGGATATATTCGTGATAGAAGGTTTATTATACCATTTCATTATTTCAAGTAAGATAAATTCTATCAATAATTTTTATTGACAAAAATTTATGTAAAATAGTTTGTTTATTTTTTTTTTTTATTATTATTTTTTTGTGGTAAATAATCGTAAAAATAAAAAATAAAAAATTGACGATTGGTCGATGATGATAAATATTTAAATAATATTATCGACCATGAAAAATATTATTATATATTAAAGTAGAATTAATAATCGCTCATTTTTTAATTTATTTAAATCTTCACTACGTATATATATTTTCACAAATTTATATATTTTTTATTATAATTATTACCATACTTTGTAAATATTCATTTATCATTTTTATATATATACTTATATAATATATATTTTTAATTAATTTTATTGCGATTATGTGTGATAATAAACTGGTATAAAATGTTTTTAAAATTTTATTTTTTGAATAATTAAAAAAATATCAATTATAAAAAAAAATTATCATCAAAGAAATTTTTATATTGTTGTTTATGTTTCAATTTATGTAAATTCCATTTTTAAATGTACTTTATAATGTTAAAAAAAAAAAAAGAAAAATTGAAAAATTATTTTTGTGATAACTGATAAATTAACTAACAAAAAAAAAAAAAAAAAAAATTCATATGTAAATATATATAATTACATTGTTTTTTTGTATGTCATATTGATAATAAAAGATTATAAATTAATTAAAATTAAATTTGAGTTTAAAAAATTATTTTAAATTACAAATATTATTTAGTATTTGTTTAAGTGAATTTATTTTTTAATTTGAAGGATTTTTAACACAGCTTTGGATTATTAGTCTTTTAAAATTTCTATAAAGTTAAATTTTTATTCAATTTTAATTTACATTTTTTAAATAAAAAGACAATAAAAGTTATAAATTAATTTTTAAAAATGTATATTTGTGTTGTTTAATTAAAAATAACTTTTTAATAATCAAATTATATAAATATAAAGCTAATTTATTTTTTATAATTGAAAAAGTTAATTAAACAGAGTTTAAATTTGCCAACATAATGGCGCGCTTTTTTATTAAAGATGGCGGTTTCACGAGTGATGATTGCCATCTATTGGAGTAATTGCGCAACAAAAAAAATTAGCATTTTTTTTTTTTTTTCTTTTGTTTTATTAAACATTTATTATTGTAAATTTAATAATTATTATTAACAATTTGTAATAATAACCTGAATTAATTCTTCTTCACTTAGCTTCCAAACTAATACAACAATCTTGTGATGAATTTTTTTTTTTTTTTTTTTTTTATCAGCGGCCATTTTATCGACTTTTTATTCTTTTTCTCTCTCTCTCTCTCATATTAGGAGATACATACTTCCCGCCAATTTATTATTAGTCGCAGTTGTTTTATTTTTACTCTTTTTTTTTTTTTTTTTTTCTGTTTTTTTTTTTTGTTTTTTCATCTTTTGTTGTCTTTATATTTCAACACGCGAATACACCGTACACGCGAGAGTAAATACAGATTCAGTTAAAACAGGTTTCAACTTGTCTGCTATTCATTACAAAACCTTGTTATTATTTAACAAAAATAATAAAAAAAATATTTGATTAAATCAGTATAAAACTATACGTAAATTAATTTATCAATAATCATCGATGAATAAAAAATGCCCAAAGCAGAAAAGCGACAAAAATTAACAAACGAAGCTGTGATTTCTGATATTTCTAAATCTCTTGGTGAGTTGTATCAAATTTAATATTTATTTATTAAGTTAAAATTAATTTAACCATAAAAAATCATGACACTCATTTATTTATTTATTTATTTTTATTTTTATGTTTTAGAATCATTGGCAGAAACAATAAAGTCTATTGGTGAAACTCACAAAACTTTTTTGTTAGTTAACAAATTGGTTGTATCATATAATCTTGGAAAAAAAAAAGATAAAGAAGCTGAACAATTAAAATTGGATTCAACTAATTCATCTGAACAATAAAATGTAAGTTTTTTTTTATTTTTATTAAACAATTAATTTTGTAATCAATACAAACAAATTAAAAAAAAAATATATATATTCTTTTTTGGTAATTTGTAATATAATAAATTTTTGGTATAACAATTAGTTATTTATGAATATTTTTGAAAAGTTAATTGTTAAAATTAAGTACATATAATTAAAATCAAAATATAATAATACTAAATTTTGAAGATGCATATTTGGATTTAAAAAGAAAAGAATTAATAACAAAAGATAAATACTTGCAACAACAAAAAAAAAAACCAGTCTTCTTTTTTTTTTTTTCTTTTTTTTTTTTTTTGTGTTGAAGTAATATAATATGATAAAGTAGAAGTGGTAGATTTTATTGAGGTTCGTCTTTATGTTTTCTACGAGGATCATTTGGTGGTACTATTATACTTGTTCGATTCATTTTTGTTGGACTATTAAAAGCATCATCATCGTTATCAACTATTCCCAATTCTAATCGATTGAATAATATTCTTTCACATCTATTTTATTAAGAAACAAAAAATATATGTCAATATTAATATTGATATCAATTTTTAAATATAACAACAAGCATTTTAATTATAATTAAATGTTAGATATATCTTACAACAAAATTTATTAGTACAAAGCCAAGCAAGATTATTAATTATCATAAATTAATAAACAGCAATAAAAATTTATCAGAAAATAAATTAAATTGATAGTTTGTCTGCATGCTAGTTTTTTATAAAATGTTTGAATAATCTCACCAACACCAACACCACCACCATTATCATCATCATCACCACAACCACCACCATCACCACCAACTATCACTAATAATTTAAGTAAAAATAAATTCTTCAAAACCACACCTGCATGTATTTTTGTCAAAGTAATCACCAGTACTACATGTTTCATTAACTCTGCATGAACAAGTACAAGTATTTGGATCCCAAACTTTAACATAATTACTGTCTTTACATTTAATTTCTTCATCTACATTATTACATTCACATCTGCATTCATCTGTTATATAACTTTGAAGAGAATTACAATCCTAAAAAAAGTAATGTTAAATTATTGTTATATGTATTATAATAACTTTTTTTTTTAATAATAAAAACAAATACCAACTTTTTCTTTTACTGTACAAGAACATGAACAACTTAAATGTACTTCCATTGGTATAATACGTTTTTCATGCCACATAATAGTATCATCAACTCCAAATTTAGTTAATGTTACCTAAAAATAAATAAATAATTAATTAATATTATTATTAATTATATTTATTAAATTTTTAAAATATATAAATATATATTTACTTCATAATTAACAATTTCAATTTCATTTGGTTGACAAGATGTTAATGGATGACTACAACATCCACCACATCTGTTAACTCGTGTACATGATGGATAATAACTTAATGTTGGATCATATTCATCATTAACAAATGATACAATTTGTGGATCTGGTAAACATCTTGCTGGAACTGGTCGTATTGCTCTACTTGATCTTTGACCAAAGCGACCTTGAAAAATAAATATTGTTTACGCTTAGAATTATGAATTTGAATTAGAATGAATGATTAATTTTATAATAATTATTATATTTTTAATTTTTTTCAGTTAAAAATGCAAAATAAAAAACAACAAGCAATTAATTTTGCTAATGATTTTTTTACTCTGATTAATTTTTCAACATCAGAATTAGAAAATTATTTAGCTGAAGATGTAGTACTTGATTGGTTTGGTGAAACAATAAGTGGTCGTTATAATGTTGCTGAATATATGAAATATCAAAAAAAAAATTCACGTCATATATTTAAAGAAATATTACCAACTGATACAATTGGCTATAAAAAAAGTCCAAAATTACGGTAAATAAATATTTTTAATATTAATTAATCAATTATTAAATTAAATTAAATTAAATTAAATTAAATTTTATTTTTTATTTATTTACAGAAGAAAATATACATCAGTTGGTGGTGAATTGAATCAAATGAATGATACAATTATTAATGATGATTCAAATATTCCATACAAACGTAAATGTTATTCAGATGTTTATTTACAAACAAATGAAGATAATAATAATCAATGGGATAAATCAATTGATACTGTTGAAGAAGAAGATGACACCGATAATAATAATCACGAAAAAATGGAAGTTACTGATAATTATATAAATAAAGAGCTTGATTTTGAAAAATTATCAATTGATAATTTCAGTACACCATTAAGAGTTTCAAATACAAATAATAATGCTGATGATAATGGGTATGTTATGCATGATATTGCTTTAAATTCAAAAATTGCTTCACAAATAAAACAAACAAATATCAATGATATTGAAAATTTTATTGATAAATTAAATATAAAAAATAAAACATATGATAATAATATTATTTCAATTGCAAATAATAATAATCAATCAATTAAATATGTTGAAACATATGGTGCAATTGAAATATCAAGATATTATCATACTCAACAAGTAAGAAAAGATACGCGTAGACGTCATTGTAAATTACAAATTGCATATTCGGTTAATGAAAATAATATAAATCATAAAAAATTTAAAAATAATGAAAATATTGATTATGATTTATTAAAAAATTATAATGATAAAAAACAATTTGATAATTATTCAATGACACCAAAGTATGTTGATGCGAAATATGATCAATGTGAGAATAACAATACTGATAATTCTGATATTGATTTTAATTATACTATTCATTTGTTAATATACAGTCCAAATACAAAGTGTCGATTAAATCTTTCAAATGAATTTGAAGGAAAAGAATTTATCGAGTAATATTAATATTTAATTATTATTTTTTTTTTATCTAGTTTCATTGTAAAATTTTTTTGCTTTGATAAACTAGTCATCACTTGTCGTTATCATATAATTATTACTACTATCATTAACTCGTTAAAAATAAGTTAAAAGTATTGAATTTAGTATCACTTAAACTTTCATTTAAATCATTAAAATATATATATTTTTTTTTATTTTTTTAAAAGTGATTATACTCCAAAGTAAATTATTTTATAAATGTTTCTACCTTGTGCCTGATAAAATTATCAGAATAATAATAAATAAAAGTGTTGTAAAATTACATTATTTATTTATTTAATTTTTTTCTAAAATTTAATGTTAATATTATTGTCATTGACATTAGAAAATTCTCAGTAATAATTATATAAAATATTTAACAATTTTTTTTAATAATTATTTTTTTTGTATTTCAATTATCATTAATGTTATCTCATTTTGATAAGAACAAAACTTACTCATTATATTTGAATCCTCCTCGTCATCTGGTACCCCATTAACCATTTTTAAAAATTGATCAACTGTTTCAAGTTTATCAATTTTTTTTGCCAACTCTATTGATTTCTGTTGAAAATAAAATATAAAATCAATTGGTAAATTTATCAGTTAGATTGGATAATAATAAATAATTTTATTTATTTATTTTTTTTAATCTAATCTAATTTAATTCGATAGTGACACGCCTGTCTATATACTGACTTTATATTTTTTTCAAAATAAATAAAATACACGAGTCCAATAGTTGTCATTGATATAAATTTAATTTTTTTTTTTATTCATATAAAAAATAAAAAATAAAATAAAATTCAGTAATTAAATACTAGATAAAAATACTATAAACAAATATTTACAAAATTTAGAAAAAAAAAAAAAAAAAACTTTTAAATAAATATTTGTTTTAACAATAAAAAATGTATGTTTAAAATTTTATGAAATATTTGAAGTTGTAAAGCTTGTTCACCTTGTTCATGTCATGTTATTTTATAAATTTATTTCAAAATAATTTTTATCAAATATCTTTAAAGGGCAATGGTATATTTTCATGACTTAAATATGCTAATGACTTTGAAAAACCTGTATGACTAACTTTTTTAAATTATATCTACAGTCTAGACAATTTCACAACTATATTATTATAATTATCATAATAATGATCAAGTTTTACATTTTTCATTTTTTTCATGTAAATTATAAATGTTTAATTATGTTTTAAATATTTCGAAAAGATTTCGAATAACATACATTTTTTTTTTTGATAAATTTCGAGATAAAAAATGATAAACACGATAGGTTAACATGAAAAATTGTAGCAATATTTATACTTGAAAAATTTATAGGTATATATATTTCCTCCAAAATATCAAGTATAAAAATTTCACGATAACAATTTTCTTGACCTTGAATAATACAAGTAACCTTACTTCTTATCACAACAAATATTGACTCTTAAAAAAAATGTTAATTGTGTTTTTATTTTTGTGAAGTTTCAATGATTTTTATTGAATTATATAAAGTTGTATTATTACGATTAATTTTATCCAAATTATTTATCGTATATATAATCAATATTTGTTATTGGGCGTGAAAAAATTAACAGATAAAAAATAAATGATTACTATATTATAATATTCGAATACATGTTTATTAAAAAAAAAAAAACTTATTAATTTATGACTCAGAATAAACAATTAATATGTTTTTCTATTTTTTTTTTATAAACTGTTTAAAATTGTGTTTTTATTTTTTTAAAAAATACATGTGTTGCATCGATAAGATAAATTATAAATAAATAAATTGATTACAATCTGCGTCATTTTACTGGAAGGCATCAAATCGTTGTCGTTAATATTTATACCGCACTTTGAGAAAATTAAATTTATTTAAAAATTCAATATTTCTGGGAATATTGTTCTCAATTAATGTATTTTTATTATTTTTTAATTACACATGTAATATAATTAATATTAATTATAAATTTACCTATTTATATAAATTCTTTCATAGCTACTAATTTTTATTAAAAACTAAACGGATCTATTTATTATTTTTCTTGTTTAATTTTTTTTTTTTTTTTTTTCATTTCTAAATATTTATTGAAACAATATTTTTGACAAATATTATTTTTTTTCAACATTGTATTTATTGCATTCAAGGTTTTTTTTTTTTGTATATTTAACAATTGAGAATAGTAAAAAAATTATTGACAATAGTAAACGTAAAATAGATAAAAATAAATTAAATTTTATATGAAAATAAACATTATTCTAGGGAAATATTAATAAGTAGATGTTGTTTTTGGTTTTTAAATTCCATTATGATAATAAATACGTGGTTAAATATAGAAAAATAAAATAACAAACTATTGTTGACATAAATATTTATAAAAAATATTTTTATTTTTAATATACATGTTTTTAAACAAAAAAAACTAAAACAATTCAACTATTATTATCAAAAATATAAAAAATTTTATGAAAAATTTATTATTTTAAAAATAAATTGAATTAAATATTAATAATTGATAATATTTTTTAATAACATTGACATAAACTACCGGTGTATAAAAAAAAGCCACGTTTTATCCTCGACATTATTATGTGTTTTGGTTTTCGAGGTCATCTGGACCTGTCGACGTCAAAAACGTTTAAAGACTGACAAGTTTTAATAGTCATTCAACCGAATAATAATATTTAAACTCGTAACACTGTATATCATTTTAATAATTAATAAATATATTAATTCATTCAACAAATCAAGGATAAATAAATCTACATATAAAATAATAAATTTATTAAAATAAAATTATTTTAATTAATTTTTTGATATATAATAATTTAATTTTTAATTATGTTATTTTTACTTGAAAACAGGTGTTTATTGCATTATAATTGTAAAGTTAATTCAGTTAATAATATTATTTATTTGACCTTTATTATTTTTATGTAATAAATCGTCATTATTAACATATAATTTTTACAATATTTTATTCATTGAAAATTATTTAAAAAAAAAAAACTAAAACATAAACAAATTTAAAAAATAGAAATAAATATATAAAATTATTTTAATTATTTTAATTACCGCTAATTCAGTTGTTTCATTTTGATTATTATACTGATCATATGATGATGATCCTGGATAGAAAAAACCATCAGCTTTGTAGTAACTATCTGCATATTGACTTGTCACTACGTCGCAAATAACAAATGCAATTAAAATTATCATTTTAATATTTTATAATAATAAAGTTTTAAACTTTCACTATATTTAAAAAAAAAAAATTGTATATTTTTTTATTTTTAATAAATTAAATTTAAACTTTTTTAATTTATTAAATTTAAAATTAAAAAATTAACTATTATTTTTTTTTTTTATTAATTATTATTTTACGTTTATTAATTTTTAATATATTATTTGTTAATTATTTAGTATAAATATATATATATAATTGAGGAATTTATTTTTTTAACGTATATATATTGTCACAAGCATTCGTGTACGACTTGATTGTGAATAAAATTGTGAATGCCGTTTTCATCACCACACAAGTCCATGATTGTACTGCTAACATGTACTTGCTATACTTTGTGTTTAAAAAATAAATTTGCGCAGGCGCACAGGTATTAAAGCATTTGTTAAATAATAATTATAAAATATAAAAAAAATAATTTATAACATCCTTCAATATTTTAACTTTGGTTAATAATTTTTATCTCAATTTTACTTTCATGTTCTTATTAGATGTTCTTCCTCAATATCTATATACACCTGTATACTCAATTTTACTAATCTATTAAACAAATAGTTGTTGATTGATATAATGTTAGCTTGGCCCAATTTATTTTATATTTTATTTTTTTTTATATTTTATATTTAACAAAAAGCTTTATTATATTTATATATTAACCAATTAAATATATTTTTTTTTAATAACTTTCTTAATAATCTACAAATAATAATGTCTGGAAAGATTGTTTTTTTTTTTATCATCAAAAAAATTAAATATTAACCAGACGAATAATTATTTTACATTGTGGTAAATCTCTTTTTGTTGTTATATATTTTAAGTGATTATATTTCGTGTATAAATTAAGTAAACAAGTAATTTTATTCGCATGTATAAATATTAAAAATATATTTTAAATATAAAATGTTAAAAAGTTACAAAAAGAAAAAAAAAAAAAAAATATAGATAAGTTTAAAAATAAATTTTTTTTCTTTGTAATATTTGAAACTTTATAATTTTTTTTTAGTAATTTTAGTATTTTACAAATAAATATTGTTTTTCTTTTCAATTTTCATGAAAATATTTGGTATAAATTTTTTTTTTTCTCAAAGTCTATAATATAATGGAATAAAATAAATTTAAAGAAATAAAATAATAAATTTTATATTATCTCTAAAATTGTAATTAATCATATAAAATTTAATTCTTTTTTATTTAATCTTATCAATTGTCAACTTGTCACAATATGCAGCCAAAAAATAGAATAAATAGAGTTCATTTAATTTTATAAAATTAATATTTTTGATAAAATACATATAAATTAAAAAAAAATTGATAAATTTAAATAAAAAAAAATTAATTTTTGATATATAAATTCATTGTTACAATTAAAAGTAAAATATAATTTGATTAATTTTTTAAAATTATTTTTACAAGTATTTGTAATAATATTTTAAAAAATTTTTTAAAAATACAAAAAACTGATGAATTTTTTATCAAAGCATTTTATAAAAGACATGATTTTAATTAAATAATAAAATAATCGTTATTATTAACATTAAAGCTATAATAAAATGGTCATTTGATACATAAAATTATCCAAGATTTTTTTATTTATTTTTATTATTTATTTAATACAAACATTTTCAATATTAAAATTTGATTCAATATTATTTGTTTATAAATTGTTTAAAGGATTCTTTTGAAAAAAAATATACATATATATATTTTATTAACAAGTTTTAACAGATTCTATTTTTTTCTTCCAAAAACTTGCAGATTTTTCTGCATGTTTTTCATAATGCTCTATTTTTCGTTGAGCTTGTCTAGAAAAAAAAAAAAGTTATTATTTATTTATTTAATATTGTTTATTATTTTTTTTTTATATAATTAAGTTTACCTGTTTTTATGGTGACAATCACGTTCACTGTCAGTTGACCAATGACTGTCAAAATATGTTGGAATAAGATGATCGTGAGTTTCTTTAGTATGATGATCAGAATGTTTGATTAAGTGACAATGATGATGAAAAGATTTAGCATCATTAGATGAATCTTTTGCATGATGATCAGAATGTTTTATTAAATGACAATGATGACAATGATAGTGAGCAGGTTTAGCATCATCAGAAGAATCTTTAGTATGATGATCAGAATGTTTGACAAGATGATAATGATGACAATGATGGTGAGAAGGTTTATCATGTTCAGAAGAATCTTTTGTATGATGATCAGAATGTTTGACTAAATGACAATGACAATGATTGTGAGTATTATCATGACAATGCTCAATACGATGACGACAATGATCCAAAATATTACTTAAAGCACATCTTCTAACTCGTGTTGTTTTTTCATGTTCTTTGATGCTTTCAGTAGTAGAAACTGGAAGATTTTCATCTTTTACTGATGACTTGATTGCTACAAAAAAAAAAATAATTTCAAATTTTTTTTTACAACAATTAATACATTACTTACCTTTATAAATTGAAGAGTCAGTCAATGCTTTATCAACAATTTCTTCATTTTTATTAATTTCATGAGAATCCTAAAAATAAAAACAAATACAAAATTAGTTGATTTGAATTTTATATTATTGAAAAACATTTTATTTTATTTTATTTTTGTCTGTAAACTATATATAGTAGTAAAATGAAATAAAATAAAATGTTGCATGCTGTGAACTCAGGTATAAAGGTGCAGAAATTTTTATGAATTTAAATTTATAAACTTTAAGTGTGTCTAAATGTTGTGATGTCCTTGTAAAGGAATGTGTCAGGTGATTTCACTTTTCTTCATGGATGTAGAAAAATTAATTGTCAAAGCGTTATGAGTCTAACTTTGGTTTGCTTTGGCTCATAAAATATGCATACAGCTTAATTTGTCAATTAAAATAATAAATAAATATAATATGCCAAGAAATGAGAATATTTTATAATACAAATATTATCAAAAATATTTGACATACCTGATTTAAATTTTCTATGCTTGCTCCATGACATTCTTGAACCAATTTTATCACCGAAATAATCAAAATAAACAAGAAACTTGTCGAGATGTTCATGGTTTATTTGTTAAAGTAACTTTGATATTGAAAAATTAAATGTTTCTCTTTTTATACTTTAAATTTTTCTTTAAAAATAATCAAAATGACACGTTTTATCATTAATAATGCGGAATTAATAAAATCGTGACTTAATTAATAATAAACAATGCGTAATACTAATAATTATTGCGTGTATTTATTAATTTAATTTACTTGATATTTTGTTTGTTTAAAAAATGATGATTAACTTCCGTACTTTTATTTATTTTTTCATAAAGTTAAAAAAATTTTAAAAATAAACTTCCTTATTTTTATTACGAATTGCGTCTTCGGCAATAAATAACATTTAACAAGCAATTATTTTTATTATCATTATTTGGAAATCGATGTCGATAACGTGGTAGGAAACTAAAATTAAAAGACAAAAGAATATGATAATAATTATAAATAACTAATAAGTTATTTTTCAGAAAATGTTAAAATTATAACAGGATAGTAAAAAAGAGAAAAGGTATACAGATCGTGGAATAATTTTTGTTAATCATTGATGAAATTTCATAGGTCGAATACCTCTTCGATCGATATACTTGTCTAATACAAATTCGAAAAATTAAAAAAAAAAAATTCGGATACCTCTCAGTTATGATATTTGCTTAATATAAAGTTCGAAATTTTTACCTAAAAAAAATTGGAATACCTCTTCCGCCATTATATTCGCCTAATAGAAAATTGATATATATTTCGAAAAAAAGAATGTTTGCCTAATACAAATTCAAAATATATAACTCGAAATGTTTTCAAAAAATTTTTAGAGATGTTACTATTGATATATCGAAAATATCGATGATAAGAAAAAACAGGATAGTGCATCAATTACCTATTTTTAAGTCATGTTCGCCTAGTATTTTCAACTTTTTTTTCAATGAATTTTAAAATAAGTTAATATCGATAAATCAAAAAATATCGATGATAGATAGAAACGGGAAACGGCATTGAATACCTCTTTTCAAGTCATGTTCGCCTAGTATTTTTCCCATTTTTTTCGATAAATTTTAAGATATGTTTATATTGATTTCTTGGAAAATAATGATGATAGAAAAAATGTATAAAACGCCCCACATACCTCTTTCAAAGTCATGTTCGCCTAGTATTTTTTCCAATTTTTTCAATAAATTTTGAAAGTCGCAGGGCAGGAAAACTAGTTTTTAAGTTGGCCGATAAAAAATGTATAAGCAGTTCTGAAAACCTCTTTCCAAGTTATGTTTGCCTAGTATTACCCGCATTTTTTTCAATGAATTTCGAAAGTCGCAGGGCAGGAAAAGTAGTTTTTAATTTGGCCGATAAAAAATGTATAAGCAGTTCTGAAAACCTCTTTCAAAGTCATGTTCGCCTAGTATTACTCGCATTTTTTTCGATGAGTTTCGGGAGTCGCGGGGCAGGAAAACTAGTTTTTAAGTTGGCCGATAAAAAATGTATAAGCAGTTCTGAATACCTCTTTCAAAGTCATGTTCGCCTAGTATTTTTCCCAATTTTTTTATTAAGTTTTGAAAGTCGCAGGGCAGGAAAACTAGTTTTTAAGTTGGCCGATAAAAAATGTATAAGCAGTTCTGAAAACCTCTTTCCAAGTTATGTTTGCCTAGTATTACCCGCATTTTTTTCAATGAATTTTAAAAGTCGCAGGGCAGGAAAACTAGTTTTTAAGTTGGCCGATAAAAAATGTATAAGCAGTTCTGAAAACCTCTTTCCAAGTTATGTTTGCCTAGTA
The DNA here is from genome assembly GCA_011426435.1 of Lysiphlebus fabarum. Taxonomy (NCBI): domain Eukaryota; kingdom Metazoa; phylum Arthropoda; class Insecta; order Hymenoptera; family Braconidae; genus Lysiphlebus; species Lysiphlebus fabarum. The sequence goes on from WSYQ01001257.1 coordinate 64,414, forward strand.
TTACCCGCATTTTTTTCAATGAATTTCGAAAGTCGCAGGGCAGGAAAAGTAGTTTTTAATTTGGCCGATAAAAAATGTATAAGCAGTTCTGAATACCTCTTTTCAAGTTATGTTTGCCTAGTATTATCCCCATTTTTTCCGATGGATTTTGAAAGTCGCAGGGCAGGAAAACTAGTTTTTAAGTTGGCCGATAAAAAATGTATAAGCAGTTCTGAATACCTCTTTCAAAGTCATGTTCGCCTAGTATTTTTCCCAATTTTTTCAATAAATTTTGAAAGTCGCAGGGCAGGAAAACTAGTTTTTAAGTTGGACGATAAAAAATGTATAAGCAGTTCTGAATACCTCTTTCAAAGTCATGTTCGCCTAGTATTTTTCCCAATTTTTTCAATAAATTTTGAAAGTCGCAGGGCAGGAAAACTAGTTTTTAAGTTGGCCGATAAAAAATGTATAAGCAGTTCTGAAAACCTCTTTCCAAGTTATGTTTGCCTAGTATTACCCGCATTTTTTCAATGAATTTTGAAAGTCGCAGGGCAGGAAAACTAGTTTTTAAGTTGGCCGATAAAAAATGTATAAGCAGTTCTGAAAACCTCTTTCAAAGTCATGTTCGCCTAGTATTTTTCCCAATTTTTTCAATAAATTTTGAAAGTCGCAGGGCAGGAAAACTAGTTTTTAAGTTGGCCGATAAAAAATGTATAAGCAGTTCTGAATACCTCTTTCAAAGTCATGTTCGCCTAGTATTTTTCCCAATTTTTTCAATAAATTTTGAAAGTCGCAGGGCAGGAAAACTAGTTTTTAAGTTGGCCGATAAAAAATGTATAAGCAGTTCTGAATACCTCTTTCAAAGTCATGTTCGCCTAGTATTTTTCCCAATTTTTTCATTAAGTTTTGAAAGTCGCAGGGCAGGAAAACTAGTTTTTAAGTTGGCCGATAAAAAATGTATAAGCAGTTCTGAATACCTCTTTCAAAGTCATGTTCGCCTAGTATTTTTCCCAATTTTTTTATTAAGTTTTGAAAGTCGCAGGGCAGGAAAACTAGTTTTTAAGTTGGCCGATAAAAAATGTATAAGCAGTTCTGAATACCTCTTTCAAAGTCATGTTCGCCTAGTATTTTTCCCAATTTTTTTATTAAGTTTTGAAAGTCGCAGGGCAGGAAAACTAGTTTTTAAGTTGGCCGATAAAAAATGTATAAGCAGTTCTGAAAACCTCTTTCAAAGTCATGTTCGCCTAGTATTTTTCCCAATTTTTTCAATAAATTTTGAAAGTCGCAGGGCAGGAAAACTAGTTTTTAAGTTGGACGATAAAAAATGTATAAGCAGTTCTGAATACCTCTTTCAAAGTCATGTTCGCCTAGTATTTTTCCCAATTTTTTCAATAAATTTTGAAAGTCGCAGGGCAGGAAAACTAGTTTTTAAGTTGGCCGATAAAAAATGTATAAGCAGTTCTGAAAACCTCTTTCCAAGTTATGTTTGCCTAGTGTTATCCGCATTTTTTCCAATAAATTTTGAAAGTCGCAGGGCAGGAAAACTAGTTTTTAAGTTGGCCGATAAAAAATGTATAAGCAGTTCTGAATACCTCTTTCAAAGTCATGTTCGCCTAGTATTTTTCCCAATTTTTTCAATAAATTTTGAAAGTCGCAGGGCAGGAAAACTAGTTTTTAAGTTGGCCGATAAAAAATGTATAAGCAGTTCTGAATACCTCTTTCAAAGTCATGTTCGCCTAGTATTTTTCCCAATTTTTTCAATTAAATTTTGAAAGTCGCAGGGCAGGAAAACTAGTTTTTAAGTTGGCCGATAAAAAATGTATAAGCAGTTCTGAAAACCTCTTTCAAAGTCATGTTCGCCTAGTATTTTTCCCAATTTTTTTATTAAGTTTTGAAAGTCGCAGGGCAGGAAAACTAGTTTTTAAGTTGGCCGATAAAAAATGTATAAGCAGTTCTGAAAACCTCTTTCAAAGTCATGTTCGCCTAGTATTACTCGCATTTTTTTCGATGAGTTTCGGGAGTCGCAGGGCAGGAAAACTAGTTTTTAAGTTGGCCGATAAAAAATGTATAAGCAGTTCTGAATACCTCTTTCAAAGTCATGTTCGCCTAGTATTTTTCCCAATTTTTTTATTAAGTTTTGAAAGTCGCAGGGCAAGAAAACTAGTTTTTAAGTTGGCCGATAAAAAATGTATAAGCAGTTCTGAAAACCTCTTTCCAAGTTATGTTTGCCTAGTATTACCCGCATTTTTTTCAATGAATTTTAAAAGTCGCAGGGCAGGAAAACTAGTTTTTAAGTTGGCCGATAAAAAATGTATAAGCAGTTCTGAAAACCTCTTTCCAAGTTATGTTTGCCTAGTATTACCCGCATTTTTTCAATAAATTTTGAAAGTCGCAGGGCAGGAAAACTAGTTTTTAAGTTGGCCGATAAAAAATGTATAAGCAGTTCTGAATACCTCTTTCAAAGTCATGTTCGCCTAGTATTTTTCCCAATTTTTTTATTAAGTTTTGAAAGTCGCAGGGCAGGAAAACTAGTTTTTAAGTTGGCCGATAAAAAATGTATAAGCAGTTCTGAAAACCTCTTTTCAAGTTATGTTTGCCTAGTATTATCCCCATTTCTCCCGATGAATTTTGAAAGTCGCAGGGCAGGAAAACTAGTTTTTAAGTTGGCGGATAAAAAATGTATAAGCAGTTCTGAAAACCTCTTTCAAAGTCATGTTCGCCTAGTATTACTCGCATTTTTTTCGATGAGTTTCGGGAGTCACGGGGCAGGAAAACTAGTTTTTAAGTTGGCCGATAAAAAATGTATAAGCAGTTCTGAATACCTCTTTCAAAGTCATGTTCGCCTAGTATTACCCGCATTTTTTTTAATGAATTTTGAAAGTCGCAGGGCAGGAAAACTAGTTTTTAAGTTGGCCGATAAAAAATGTATAAGCAGTTCTGAAAACCTCTTTCCAAGTTATGTTTGCCTAGTATTACCCGCATTTTTTTCAATGAATTTTGAAAGTCGCAGGGCAGGAAAACTAGTTTTTAAGTTGGCCGATAAAAAATGTATAAGCAGTTCTGAAAACCTCTTTTCAAGTTATGTTTGCCTAGTATTATCCCCATTTCTCCCGATGAATTTTGAAAGTCGCAGGGCAGGAAAACTAGTTTTTAAGTTGGCGATAAAAAATGTATAAGCAGTTCTGAAAACCTCTTTCAAAGTCATGTTCGCCTAGTATTACTCGCATTTTTTTCGATGAGTTTCGGGAGTCGCAGGGCAGGAAAACTAGTTTTTAAGTTGGCCGATAAAAAATGTATAAGCAGTTCTGAATACCTCTTTCAAAGTCATGTTCGCCTAGTATTACCCGCATTTTTTTTAATGAATTTTGAAAGTCGCAGGGCAGGAAAACTAGTTTTTAAGTTGGCCGATAAAAAATGTATAAGCAGTTCTGAAAACCTCTTTCCAAGTTATGTTTGCCTAGTATTACCCGCATTTTTTTCAATGAATTTTGAAAGTCGCAGGGCAGGAAAACTAGTTTTTAAGTTGGCCGATAAAAAATGTATAAGCAGTTCTGAATACCTCTTTCAAAGTCATGTTCGCCTAGTATTTTTCCCAATTTTTTTATTAAGTTTTGAAAGTCGCAGGGCAGGAAAACTAGTTTTTAAGTTGGCCGATAAAAAATGTATAAGCAGTTCTGAATACCTCTTTCAAAGTCATGTTCGCCTAGTATTTTTCCCAATTTTTTTATTAAGTTTTGAAAGTCGCAGGGCAGGAAAACTAGTTTTTAAGTTGGCCGATAAAAAATGTATAAGCAGTTCTGAAAACCTCTTTCAAAGTCATGTTCGCCTAGTATTTTTCCCAATTTTTTCAATGAATTTTAAAATAAGTTAATATCGATAAATCAAAAAATATCGATGGTAGATGAAAACGGGGAACGGAATCGAATACCTCTTTTCAAGTCATGTTCGCCTAGTATTTTTCCCATTTTTTTCAATAAATTTTTAATCACGTTATTATCGATATATCGAAAAATATCGATGGTAAATAAAAACGGGAAATGGCATGGAATATCTCTGTTCGAGTCATGTTCGCCTATTATTTTTCCAATTTTTTCGATAAATTTTTTTAGTTTTTTTTCGAATTTTAAGATGTGTTTCTGTCGACATCTTCAAAAATAGTAATTTCCGATATCATTACTTATTTTCTTTTCTACCATGCTTTTGTTCTGTTATTATTCAAATTTTTTCTTTCCATCAGAAATGAAAGGTTCATCGCAAAAAATTTGAATCATTATGGTAATAGAGGTATTCAAAAGACACTGCATCTTGAAAAGTTTTGACAACCTAGATAACAAATAAAATACTGAAGTGTTTCTCCTACTCAAAATATTAAACTGGATAGTGTTTCATGAATTGTGATTGATTTTTTTCTCTTTTATTCATTTCGAACAATATTATTATTTTTTTTTTCTATGATGAACCACACAATTTTGATTTCATTTTATTTTATTTGTACTTATATAATATAAATTATCATATAATTAATAAACTCAACTTTTAACGTTAACAACACAATTAAACCAAGTAAATAATTTCTAACTGTCCAGAAAAATTTATTGTAACAACCATTAATCAACTCGTAGTAACACGTGTGATATAAATAATACGAATAAAATTACGAATTTAATGCGGTTAAATTTTACTTTTTATAATAGAAGGATAAGTAAAATTAATTTATCTATATATCTATTATTTTTAAATTTTTGTATTTGAATTTTTCAAATTCGAAAAAAAATCACAGTACAGTGTCGCCATCTAACACTCGATCGGTATGCCAGTTACTTATTTGTCCGACCGGACAGAAAAGTGAGAGAAAGAGAGAACTTGAATTTTCATAAGAAAAAAAAAAAAGGCAATATATATTTTTCCCTCCAACAACAAATCACTATCAACGTTGCAATATAAAATTCATAAACAATATTAAAATTATAAAAAAGTAATAATGTCAAACTTTAATACAATGGATATTATTGAAGATGATGCAGCTGATTTAAAATTTCCAAAAGGTAAAAATAACTTTATTATAATATCAATTTATGATTATATTTAAAAATTATAACCTCAATTATCAAACAAATAATTTTGTAAACTTAATTAATGCAATTGTATATTATTTACAATTTTAAAATAACAAAAAAATAAAAATATCAAGGTCGAGTCAATATATTTCTTTCAGACTATTCATCATGTGATTCCTTTAGTGATCAAGAGATTGATAAAGATAATAATATAACAATGATTAATGATGAAATTTCTAGTCAAGATCCAGTTTGCTGTTCATGTAAAATATATCTTGTTGAGCCATTTATAAAATGTGCAATATGTGATAATATAAATATTTGTTGTTTATGTTTTTCAAATGGTTATGAAAATAAACAACATAAAAACAATCATGATTATACTATTGTTAGATATAATTTTCCAATAATTATTAATAATAATAATAATGGTGATAATGATGATGGTGATAATTGGACAGCTAAAGAAGAATTATTATTATTAGATGTATTACAAGAATGTGGTTTTGGTAATTGGAAAGATATTGAAAATCGTATGCAAAATAAAACAGCTGAACAATGTAAAAAACATTACATGAAATATTATATTGATAATCAATATTTACCTGGTTTACCAGTTATGAGAGAATCTGAAGCAACAATATTTTCATCAGGTATAATACCATACAGTTTTAAATTACAAGATTTAGATGATCCACCAAGATATCAAATAAATTCAATAAATAGTCGTCATTTTGCTGGTTATAATTCAGCAAGATCTGATTTTGAAACAAATTTTGATAATCATGCTGAATTATTAATATCAGATCTAAATTATAATGAATTTGATGATATAGATAATGATGATAATAATAAAAATAATGATAATTATGAATTATTTAAAAATTTACAAGCAAATGTTATTGATGTTTATAATAATAGATTAAAAGAACGTCAAAGAAGAAAAAATATAATTCGTAAACATGGTTTAATTTCAATAAGACGTACATATTCATGGTTACGTCGTTATGATACAACAATAACATCATCAATTGTTGAACGTCTTGTAACATTTATGCAACTTGTTGATGGTATTGAATTTGATTATATTATTGAAGGTTTACATATTGCTGGTGAATTACGTAATTATTTAATAAAATTATTTGAATATAGATCAAATGGTTTAAAACAATTACAAAGTATTAAAATGTTTAATAAATTAAATAAAATTAAAATTGAAAAAGATAAAGAAAGAAGAATATATATGAATCAATCAACATTGTCTATTAAAAATATTGATACAACAAATAATAATAATAATAATAATAATAATGAAAATAATAATAATAATAATACTGAAATTATAAGTCATAATTATTTTATGCAAAGAAAACCACCACCACCATTAGAAATACGTGGATATATTGGTTATGAAAAATTAACAACAGCTGAAAAAGATTTATGTTCAAATGCTAGAATATCACCAGAAGATTTTTTATATTATAAAAATATGTTGATAACAGAAAATAAAAAACTTGGATCATTAAAATTATCACAAGCACGTCCATTATTAAGAATTGATGTTAATAAAACAAGAAAAATATATGATTTTTTTGTTAAAGAAGGATATATTAATCAACCAACTAATTAATATTTAATATATATTTTTTTGTAATTTTATTTGTAAATAATAAACAATTGCATTTATTTTTAAATTAATTTTTAATTATTTATAATAAAAAATATAAAATAAATAATAATATTAATTTATATATTTTAATAATTAGAATTTGAAAATGCTGAAACATTATTGATATCTGAAGTACATATGCTATTGGAACATAGAAAAGCACAAAATGAATCTGCTGAAGAAGAACAAGAATTTTCTGAAGTATTTATGAAGAGTCTTAATTATACTGATCGTTTTAGAAAATTTAAAAATAAAGAAATAATATCAGCAGTTAGAAAGTAAGTTATAAAAATTTTAAAAATTATATTTTATTATTATTATTATTATAATTAATATTTATTATTTTTTTTTTTTTTGCAGTTTATTGGTACAAAAAAAATTACATAAATTTGAGCTTGCATCATTAGCTAATTTATGTCCTGAAACACCAGAAGAAGCAAAAGCTTTAATTCCAAGTCTTGAATGTAGATTAGAAGATGAAGAATTACGAACAATACTTGAAGATATACAAACAAAAAGATCACTTCAATATTAATATTAAATATTTTCCAATAATTTTAATTTTTTAATTTTCATAATTTCAAATGATTCATTAAATTTTCGTTTATTATTATTTATCATTATAAAAATAATTGATTAAAAAATTCATAAATAAATAAAAAATTTCATTTTAATATAATAATTATTTATTAATTTTTTTATTACAAAATAAAATTTACCTGAAAATTAATGATAGAGTTGAATAATTTATACAATTAAGTGCAGTAATTTAAAAATAAATAACAAATTAAAAATACGATAGTTGATACTCTGATTGATAACCACATATTATGTCGCGAAATAATTGCGTGTATAATGTAGTTTTAATTTTGTATCACGCAATAATAACTGGATGATGTTGAGACTAGAAACTGTTATTATATTTTATATTTAACAGAAAAATTTAATTCATCTCAAAATGATACTTTGATTATATTATACATCAACTTGATAACATAAATTTTTACTTTTTCTATTGATTTTTTAAATTTATTTTATAAACAAAAATTAAAAAACAAATTCAACAACATAAATTTGAATAATTATTTTATTTTCTTGATGTTATTGAGAAATAAATAATATAAAATTTTATATTTATTGTTATGGAAAATTAATTTAAATAAATTGTTAATGAATAGATCAGGTTTCTATCAAAGTATCAAATTTGGTGGTATTTTGTAATTTTATATTTTCTTATTTTTTTCTATTAAAATTTATAAACAATTGTTGTTTGATAGACTCATCAAAGTATTTCATTTAGACATTTTAATAATCAATGTTATATACTGAATTGAGTTATTATTTTTTTGGGTCAACAGTGTTGCACCTAGACTTACATATTTATAATTTATTGAATTATATATATTTCTTTACTTGACAGACAAAAAAAAAATTAGTTTATAGTAGTTGAAAATTTTTATACTCATTTGAGCTGTTCATACGCACGTGCTACTCTAGCAAGTCATGTTTCACATATATTTATTTGAATGTACATTAAAGTATCTTGTAGATTTTCTTGTCTCTTATTTTTATTTTATTTTATATTTTTTTTTACCTCAAGGTCAGAATAAATTATAAACTAAATTAAATTTTTTAAAAATTCATCAACAATTTTATTTTATTTTTTTACATAAAAAAAACCTAAAATTGTAAATAAAAAATTTAATTAATAATTATTTATATTGGCCTATATTTTGACCTATTTTAAAACAAAATAATAATTATTTTTTATTTTTAAATAATTTTTTATTATTTTATTTTTGAATGATGATATTATGAGTTTTTTAAATGATATTTTATGATATATAAAATAAAAATATATATTTAATAATTAAACAAAATATATATTTGTTAAAAAATAGAAAATTTTTACATTGAATTCTTGCGCCTGCCCTATAGACACATTATGTAAATTGGTTCTATCGATTTTACAAGAAAAGCCGCAAGTGACTGTGTAAACTTGTTGCGCATCTATTGACACAAAATAAATATATAAATATATTAAAATAAAATATATATAAAATTAAATAAATTAAATATATAATTTTTTTAAAAATTTACATTTTTCTATATATTTAAAATAAGATTAAATGATATTTTATAATCTTTTAATATTAATAAATAAAACTTGTTTTTATATAAATTTATTTAAAAATATACTTGCAAATATATAAACTAATAAAATAAATAAAATAAATATTACATACGTTATATAGTAAAAAATGAAAAAATAAAAAATAGATAATCTATCAGTATATACTTACTTATATAAAAAAAATTAAAAAAAATTAAAAAAACTACAAGATATATTTTTCATTGTATATTATTTGTCAGAGTCAAGTATGTTGATGTTTTTGCAAATCACAATTTTAAAATAAAAATCACATACTTGTTATTATCAATGCTTATGATAAGACAATAAATACAGGTCAAGGATAAAACGTAGAAATAAATATTTGACAATTATAAATACAAAAAAAAATTAAATATATAAACAAAAAACAAAACTAAAAATTTTTAAATTAATTTAAATTTGATAACAATTCAATCATAAAACTAAAATAACAAATTTATTCATAAAAATTCATAAATTTTCATAAAAAAAACTTTGATTTATTTAAAATTTTTTTAATCAATTCATCAGTAAACATTAACAATTACATATACAAAAATTTTTGTAATTTTTTTTCATTTTAATTCACATAAATTGATGTAATTTAATTGCATTTTTTTTTTCCTCTTTGATTACCCCTCAGTACTCCATCTCTGACATGTTTAAACCCAAAAAAACCCAAATATATAAATTTTTTTTTTTTTTCAAATTTTATATATACGTATTGTAAACTGGCGCGCGCGCGCGCATCTTCCTCCTCTTTAAAAGCTTCTCCCATTCGTTGGTGCCTTCTCATGAGGCAACAGCAGGCAACAGTACTCCTCTTCATGTATATACTCACAAATACACTGATATCGAACCGCAATTTATCGTGGATAATTTCATACGTCGCAAGTGGTTCCCGCTTGTTTTCTACTGTACTTTATTATTATTATTATTATTATTATATATATTTTTTTTTTTCAAATATTTAATTGTAAAAATGTATAATTGTATTTCGTTAAAAAAAAAATTGATAATATATTTTTAATTAATAATAAATACATGTGAATTTATAGTGAGTTAATTATTTAAAATATATATATATATATTTTTCATTTGTACATTACATTTAACATTTATATAAAATTTATATTTCATCGTCTGTGTTGTGTAGTTACTTACACTACTGTTGCTGATCCTCGCCTCCTCGACGTCTCGTGGGGTCAGTGCCTGCTCGGATCTTGAGCAGGAACACCAGTGGGGATCGGATCACCACGGTTTATCCTCTTTCTATAATAAATTTTTTTTTTTTTTTTTTTTATAAAAAATTTCATTTGATAGTTTGACGCGACAAACAAGTGTTTTTATATATTCATTATATCAGTATGATATTTTAAAAAATTATTATCTTTTTTGTTTTATTTGACAATGTGAGTGATTTTGTTTGTTTTGATTTTTTTTTTTTTAATTATCATCAATTTGTACATTGAACTTGATACATATTTTACATATTTTATATATATTATTTTTTTAAAATTTTTTTTAATATTTTCATTTGTATTTTTATTTCTTTGATTTTTAAGTGGTTTTTTTTGTTGAATTTTTAATTTTCATTTTTTGAAGTAATTTTGATGTTTTTTTGTGTGATTTATTTTATTTTAGAAAAATGTGATTGTTTATTTTTTTTTATTCAATTTGTTTATAATTGATAATTAAAGTTTAATTTATTTGTGTTTTTTATGATAATTAGTGTTTAAATTATATTTTAATTATTTTTTTAAAATCAATTTTCTTTTTTAATTATTATTTTTTGATAATATATATTATTTTATTTAAATTCAGATAAAAAAAAAAAAAAACTATTATTTAAATCCTCTTTATTTTGGTTATTCTATTTTTATTAATAGTATTTTTTTTTTAAATTTTATTTTAGTGAAATTAAAGGTGGTGAATTTCTAGGGCGTATTTCCGATATTCGGTTAAACACTGAATTTCTTGGTGCATTTAATTTCTTTGACTCAGTGTTTGATTAAAAACTTGATTATATATATATCATCGATAAAAATAAAATAAGAAATAAAAAATTAAAAATAAATGATAAAAAATTTTTCAAGACAAATAGACTATTGTTTTAAAGAAAATTGTGATTAAAAAAAAGTTTGTGACTCATGTGTGAATAGACATTTAAATAATAATAAAAATCAAGATGAGGATTTGAATTTATCTAAAATGTAAGTTACACATAAAATTTTTTATTTATTATTATTATTTTTAAAGATAAAAAAAAGTAACTATCATATTTGTTAAAGTAATTATTACAATCTTTGTTTGAACAATTAAAAAAAAAATAAAAAATTGAAATTTTTTTTCCTTTTAAATATTGTCATTGGTTTATTAATATTATTGATATTTATATCTTTGATTTGAGTATAATATATACTTCAAATAAAATCTCAATCAATCAGTTACTTATATATTCAATTTAAATCGTCAATTAAAAATTCCAAAAGAATTTCAAGAGTAAACTACTACTTTGAAATATAAAAAAAATTTTTTAAAAAAGAGTTAAAAAAAAACTAATACAAAATTACCGTGAATGAACTCTTTTACTGACAGGTGTAGGTTTTTTTTTTATTTTTTTTTTTTTGATTTAAACCATTCCATCTTCAACAAATTTGTAAATGGAAATTATAAGCTTGTCTCGCGTGTCGATATATATATGTTCGTCCCGCGTGTTTTTTTTTGTAAATTTTATTATTATTTTTATAATTTTTTTTTTTTGTTTAATATTATTTTTTATTCAACGAATAAATTTATATATATTTCAGTAAAAAAAATAATAATCTAAACAAGTTTTTTAATCAAAAATAAAATTTATAAAAAAAAAAAATATAATTATATTGCTCTTGAAATAAAAATATTGATAAAAATTTGATTTAATCATATAAAATTATCAGTAATATATTTTATGATATTTTTTTTATAATTATAATATATATATATTATAATAATTTTTTCCTTCAATAAAATTTGTACGAGTTAAAATATATTTATAAAATAATTTATCAGAAGAAAACAAACGTCACAAAATCATCTTTAAGTGGCTATCTATCGTCTCGACTTCATAGCTTTACGTCGCCTAAGATTTGATTGTTTATACACTTAATCCCGACGGGTTTGATAAATAAAAAATAAAATAAAAATATAATATATATAATAATATAATTAAATACACATATACTTTGTTAAATAAAGCTTTGAAAATACACCCACGTTAATTTACTAAAATATATAAAGGTCAGTTTTTGATCAAATAACTATATTGAAATAAACTACGCATTTATAAATTTATATAAATATATGTTTTTTATAATAATTAATATTATATATTGTTTATTTTATTTCAATGTAAATTATACAAATACAAATTAATAATATTAACATCAAATAAATTTATATCAATAATAATTTTACAAAGAAAATTATCCATGAATTTATTAACTTTTATTATTATTTTTTATAAAAAAAGGTTTTAAATTTATTATTATTTCTTTAATTATATAGTTTATTTAAATTATTATGATAATTAATTATATAAACTAAATTAAATAATTATATTTTATAAATTAAATTTTATATTCAAAAATTATTTAAATTATGAATTTTTATTCTAGAAAATTTGAATTATTTTACATTTTTCTTTTGATTAAATTTAAAATAAATTAACAATAATAAATATATTTATTTATTTATTATGATAATGTATTGTGACATCTATTTGAAGTTTTTTTTTTTTAACTAAAAAAATTTTTCTTTATTAAAAAAAATCTCGATGAAACTCGTAAGTTATCTACTGTAATCAAAAAAAAAAAATTTTTTTTTTTTACTTTCGAATCATTTGATTTTGTATTGGGGGTGTTTTACAAGTAAGAGGGTTTTTTTTTTTTTTTTTTGATTGAAAGGTATCAAATAATATTTGAAAGGTAGTGTATATACTTATATATAAAAAAGCCCCACCCGTTTGGGGTTGCTTTCGAGAGGTCGTCGTGTTTTGAATCGATCGATATTTCAGGTTGAAGGAAAATACATATATAAATTTATAACAAAAAAAAAAAATACTACCCTTATATTTTTTTATCATACTGGTTTTACATATATAATTCTAATTATTCTAAATATAAAAAAAAACATGTAAATAATATTTTTAACTTTAAAAATAAACTCCAAATAAATTTTTAATTAATTTTTTTTAATTTATAAATATTATTTGTTATATTTTTAGTTTTATAATTTTTATTTTATTGTTGAGGATCTATGATTGCTCAGGGCATGTTATATCATTTTTTATTTTTTTTATTATTTTTCATTTGTTTATGATGTTTTGGATTAGTGTTTTTAAATTTTTATTATACAAAAGTGTTTGGTACTTTTAATATTTTTACAAGTTGCATGAATTAATTTTTGGGTAAAACAGTGAATTCTATGATTTACATAATTGAAATATTGATCGTTGTTTGTAGCGATAATAAACAAATGAACAAATACATCGTCACTGACCTCCAACTCTATATGCATTTTTATTTATATTACAATTTTTTTTACTGTGATTAAAAAAAAATACAAAATATTATTATTTTTCATTGCATTTATTTGTTTTTTATTTTTTTATTTTTCCACTAGATATTATTTTACAATTTATTTTCATTGTACTATATCAAATTGTTATTTTACAATGAAATTTTTATGCATTTTTTTTTTTTATTCTAGTTTTATCAAACATGGTAAAAAAAAAAAAAATATTATCAATTGACATTTTTGATTAGAAACTTTACATATGATGATAAAAATAATAAATAAATATTTTCTATTTTATTTTTAATAAAAACAGTAGAATTTTTATATATTTTTTTTAATTAAAAATAATTTTATATTAAAGAGAAATTTATGAGATATTATTAAAGACAAATATGGCTTATCAACATCAAGTTTAATGACGCATAATCCACAACTGATTGTGTATCAATAATGACATGAAATCGTTTTAAAATGTTTATCAATTGATAATATAAAAATTATATTTTTATTGACTAAAAAATAAATAAATATTATGTAGTATATTAAAAAAATTATATTATCTTTATTAATTATAAATTTAAATAAATAAATTTATAATAATTTTCTTGAAAAATTTATTTTAATAATTTAAAAAATATAAATTATATTAGTGTGAAAATTAAGTATTATTATTTCAATGAAATAAAAAAAAATTGCTGGCACAGATCCAATTTTAGATAGAAAATAAAAAATTGCATTGGTACATTGAAAAGGAGGCGATGCATTAAAGTCACCCTAATCTCTAAATATTTTTAATTTTAATTTTTTTTTTTTTTTACTGTCATTTAATGGTTATATCTATGAACTTAAAAATTTTAAAAATTAAATTACTGAAAATGCAGTACATCTTATTGTTTATCTTTTTTTACTTAAATTTTTTATTTAAATAATTAAAATAATTTTATTTATTAATAATTTTACTTGTTTTTTTTTTTTTAATTTTTTTTTTTTAATTATTGTTTTGTTTCATATCGTTGTGTTACTCAATTAAAATTTGCAAAAAAGACTTTTCATTTTTATATTTATTTAAGCTGTATATGTAAATTTTTTTTTTTTGGCAAAATTTCAAATTTTATTCTAAACAATTTAAATGGTATTGCCTAAGTGTTTGAAAAAGATGACTAAAATAAGAGCAAGGTCGAGTAAATTTTTCTTTATATATATAGGTATTTATACTTGATGGGTTCATTTTTGGCATCTGGTGGTTTTCATGTTAAAAAAATCATGAATTTTCTTTTTTTTTTTTTGTTGTTCATTTTTTAGAGTTACAAATTCAACAGATTTCAAAGTATGTAGATTAAAGTTTTATTATATTTTTTTTTTTTTATTTATATATATATACTTACTCATCACAATTTTTGTTTTGTTTAAAATTATTATTTTTTTATTTAATTTTTTTGTAAATATATATATATATATTTGATGTTTTTTTTTATCTTTTTTTATTATCATTTTATTTAAATTTTTTTTATTTTTTTATTTCACTCTTTTGATGAAAATTTTTGTTGTTTTTTTACCTGGAAAAAAAAAAAATAAAAACCAAAATAATAATATATAAATAATGTAAAATTTTATAACAGTGGAAAGTTTATATATAAATTGGAAAATTATAAATTTATTTAGACAAGTATGTGCGTCATCTTTATGTCTGTTGAATATTTTCCATTTTGGAAATTTTAATTTTTTATATTTTTCAAGTATATATTTCATTTATAAAATTATTTTTATCATATATTATTATTTTTATTATTAATAAATTTAATTTATTAATATTTTTGTTATTACAATTGATTGAATAAACAAAATCAAAAGAAAAATTATTATGAAATAATTTGTTAATGAATTTTTTTTGTTGTTTTTTTTTTTTACACAAATGTTTAATATTTTTTATAATTTTTATAATCAAAAGATTTGTAATTGACACTTCAATCATAACCAGTTTTTTTTTTTTCATTCTCAACGTTGGTATTTTATATTTTTCTTATTTTAAATTTTCATTTTAATGAAAATAGAATAAAAATTGTGTAAATGGCAGCTAAGAGCTGTGGTCTAACTCAAGTTACGTTTTATTAAATTAATATAAAAATAAATATATTTTTTTAAAATTCCTTTGTCAGATTATAAATGAAGAACAATAAAAAGTAATTTTCAAAAGCGTTGAAAATTGTTAATTTTTTTAAAGCATCAAGTAATCAAATGAATTTTTACACAAATTTTTTTTGTCATATTTAAAAAGTTTTTTTGATTTTCTAGCTTCTTTGTTTGTTTCATGTCTAAATTTAATAAACTTTGTAAGATATTTGTTGTTTAAAATACAACTGAAACTGGCAGATTATTTCTATAATTATTTTATATAAAAAAAATTGAACAAAAACAAGTTACCTAATTTTTTTTTGATATAAAAATTACTGAGCTCATGCTTGTCTGACTATATACAGTGGCTTTGGTCATTACTACTTAAACAGTCAGACAAAATATTGACTGTCTATTTATTTGACAGATCGAGTAGTCAATTTGAACTCGATATTTTCAATAAATCATAAATTTATAATAAAAATAAGTTTGAATATTTATTTGATTATTTATTCACATTTAAGTTTTCATTTAATAAAAATAATTTATAAAAAAATAAAATAAAAACTTGAAAGTTTATATTAAATATTATCAGTGCATAGAAAATAATTGTTGAAATTAAATATTATGTGCATCGACCTTGACTGTAGATATATATATTATATTTTAATAATTTAATAATTTATTTCATACAATTATCTTAAAAAAAAAAAATACAAAATAATTTGATAAAAAAAAAATAATCAAAAAATCACGTAATTTTTTTTAATAAACATTTGATTATTAAAAAAAAAAAAAAAATAAATTAAATTACTAGTTTTATACACTGTAAAAAAAACTAGTTAAATATATATTGCTTTTAAATATATTTAATTTTAAAAGTAATTATATAAAAAAAAATTTATAAATTAAAAAAAATCAAGTTTTAAATTGAGAAAAGTTGTTTTGTGAATCAGAAGTTGTGCTTCTGGAATTCAGCCAGATTTTTTCTTTATAAAATCTTCGTTTCACATTTTAAATATATATATATATACATTCATTATAAATTTTTATACAAAAAATATATGTAAAATAAAATTTGCATCGTTTATTCAGCTACTCTCTGCGTAACGGTTGATTGTCGATTAGCGCGTGCGAAACACTCACATAATTATATTTCATATAAATATTTTTTTTTTTTTAATAAAATATCTATAAAATCATTTTTCAATATTATTAAAATTTTATATATTTTTTTTATACCAGTTTTAATAAATATACATGAAATTAATGGTATTTTTTTTTCAACTAAAATACAATAAATTAAAAAAAAATATATTTACACTGAAAAAACAATTAAATAAAAACATTTTTTTTTTTTTAATTATTTACAGATTTATATTTTATTTAAATTATATATTTTTATTAATATTTTTAATGAATTTATATAAAGATCTAAAAAATATTTAGTAAAAGCTTTTATAAAAGCTCAAAAAAATTTACAAAATAATTAACATTTTTATTTTATTTTTTATATCAAATTTATTTACATAAATAATTGTTTAATTTTTTTTTTTATAATATTATACTTGAATATATATATAGTTTATTATTATAAAAAAAATAAAAAATAAAAATATAAAAAATATATTAAGTCAGATACGTTGTCAACTGTATAAATTGTTTTTTATTAAAATATAAAATTTTATTTTATTTTTAAAACTTAATATATCATTTTCTAGTTATATATATTAAAAAATAAAATGAAAAATAAAATGATAACAACAAAGTAATATGTCTCAATGCAATATGTCATATTGCAGGTCAATAAGCTTTACTTTGAAGCAAAATAATGCTACTTTTCATATTTTTTTAATTTTTTTATTTTTTCCTTTATCCACCTGGATCCCACAAGCACTCCAATACAATCAACTAACAACTATTTTTTTTTTATATTTTACTCTTTACCAAGTTGAGACCAATGTAAAAGTTATACTACTATCATTATCAACACAACAAGCTTTAAAATTCTTTTTTTTTTTTTAAGCTATTTACATCGACACTTGAATTTTTTTTTTTATGATTTTTTTAAAATTCCCATTTTTAAAATTATAATCTCTCTTTTTCTCTGTTTTTTTTTTTAACTGAATTTTACAAATAATTAAAAAAAAAAAAATAAAAACCAGTTGTTTATATTCATTAATATAAATTAATTTATCGTAAATTTATTCAAACTTGTCAAAATATTTAAATAATATATTTATATAAAAAAAAGTAATTTTTCCAATTTTTTAAATTCATTTATTATTTGTACTTTTGTATAATTCAAGCAATGCGCACGCGACATCATGTATATAAATATATAAGTAGTCTTAGTTGCAAAGCAGGTGCGCCGGATGCATTTTGTGCATACCAGGTCTCAAAAGTCTCACCGTCATTTTTATCCAGCATCATGACGACCTTCAATCCCCACTTAAAATATCTTTAACTGAATGCATTTGTGCATCTACTTTTTTTATTATTTTTTTTTCACTCACACAAATAAACAAATATATATATTTTTATTATAAAAATTTATATATTTGTAACTAAAAAAATTATATTTAATTTTTAAACTTTTATTATATACATATTTTATTTAAAATTCAATCGACTAAATATGATGCACTACTTGAGCTTCATATTTATCTAGAAAAAAAAATTAAAATTAATATTAAAAATTGTACTATAAAAATTGATTAAAATATAACAATAAAAATATATATATATTTTTTTTTAAATTAAATTATTAAATTATTATAAAAAAAAAAAATAATTTTAAATAATTTATTTTTGATGAATCATCATTGATAATATCACTTGTATGTGACTCAAAAAAATAACTAATTCATAAATATTTAATATTTATTTTTTAACCCTAAAGTATATTGTAAGTAAAAAATAAAAAAAACATGTATATTTCATGATATTATTAACTTTATTTGTTGTTCAAGTCAATGAAAATTTACAGGTAAATAAATACGTGACTAATATATACATATATATATTTTTTTTTTCGGTCAGATAAGGTGACTTTTCAACCTCACTTCCGTTTGTTGTGATTTTATTTATTTTTTCTATTTTATTTATTTATTTATTTTTTTTTCTCTTTATCATTTACAACAGTGGGAAAATTTTTATCATATAGGTTTATCTCAATGACATTTTAGATAATGTATCAAATTTTTTTTCTTTTTAAATCATACAAGTTGACAGTTATGATAACTGTATGAATAAAATAATATAATAAATGATAACATACTGAAATTTATTTTACAAAAATTTTTAATCATTAATATTTTAAAATTATTTATAAATAAATTGCAAATTTTATGTTGAATAAATATTATAAAATATATTGAAAAATATTTATATATCAATTTATTTAAAAATAATATTCACAAGCTTTTAAATATTTTATTTGAGTTTGAATATTTTAATCGTTAAATTTACTAGTCGATTTATCAAATTAATTTGATTTGTTGTCAATGTAAAATAAATTACATGTATATATTTAAATTTAGGTCACAAGGATTTTCGATATGATTTCCTGAATTTAGTTTCAAAATCATTGGACAAATTTTAATATAAATATTAAATAGATTTATAAACTAAACGTTTTATTATATTGAAATATATATCTGTAATATCTGAGTTGATGATAAAATCATTTCGGCAATAAGTGAGATTTATCTTCCAAGAAAATTCGTCACGTTTTTTATTTGTCAATTCATAACACGAACGGTCGTTATAATACTGAATACCATTATAATGATAAAAAAAAATAAAAAATAATTGCATTCAACTAATTTTAAATTTAACTTGAATTTTAATATTGTCAATTGGGTATGTGAATGTACAGTGATTTAAAATATATTATTTTTATATTTAAAATTTATTTTTAATTAATTTTTTAAACAATTGTATTTATTTATTTTGTTAAAGTTTATTATTTGACTATTTATTTGTATCATTTTACAAAACATTGAGATAAAAGTTTATATTTTCAACATTTAAATACCTCCAGAGTATCAAATTTAAAATATTTTATTTTATAAAACAAAAAAAAAATAATAAAATAGTATAAATTATTAATAAAGTATGTATAACTTTTTTTTGAATTATAAAACATTTAAATTTTATTTATTTTTTTGTAACAAAAATATTTAAATTATTTTATTTTTTGTTACAATAAAATATATTGCATGAAAATAATTAAAAATTAAATTAATTTTTTTTTATTTTTATTTTAAAAAATTACTATTTTTGTTAATAAAAATGTATACATTTATAATTATTACTTTGACATTATCAAACCAAAAAAAAAAATTACAAAGTAAATATTATTAATTTAAAAAACCAACAAAATCCTTTAATAACTTTTTTAATATTTTTTTTTTAAATATAAATATAAATATTATATTTTTTTTTAAATTTATTTAATCTCTATTTATTTGTCATCTAAAAAGTTTTATAAATTTTATAAATAATAATTGTATAAATATATATTTATTTATTATATTTTTTTTTGTAAAATCAATTTGAGACTATTCCCATGAGTAACAAAAACTTTATTTCAAGTAACTCTATAAAATTATTAATTAACTTTTAGAATATAAAAGTTTACCCACAGTATTGCAAAAAAAAAAAAAAAAATTCTCTTTATAATCTTTTATCCATCGAGTTCAAAAAAATAATAATAACAATTTTTTAATCCAAGTTCATCAAAGTGTATATATACATACAATGAAAATGACTTATTAAAAAATTCATGTATATTTTTTTTTTAATATTTTTTTATGAATTTTAATATCACAAACAATATACATTCTTTTTTTTCATAATAAAAAATATTTGATGAACAAATAAAACAAAAAAATGAAAAATATAAAATTAATATTTTTAAATAAAAAATTTAAGACAATAATTAGTTTTTAATTTAATATATATAGTTAAATTTTAAGATGACAAAGTATGTGAAAAAAAATAATAAAAATATACAAGAGATAGGGTGAAATATATGGAGGAGCTTTTAAGGGTTAGTTAAAGAGAAACAGTCAAAAAAAAAGGCAAAATAAAGATAAAAAAAAAAAGGATATTATATATAAAAAGTACAATGACTATGTGTGTTGGTATATATATATATTTTATATAATAAATAAATATATATGTAAAATATATAAAAGCACGCACAAAGCTTTCAACTTTAAAAATACTAAGAGAGAATTTATTATTTGTTTTTGTATTTATATATTTTCTTATTCACATATTTTTACTATTTTTTTTCTATTTTTTATTAACTATTTTATAGATTTTTTTTTTTATTATTTTAGTTACTTTATCTAAGTTGTCTAACTTGAGTAACTTGTAGTATATAACTAACACATCATGTCCATATTGAAGGACAAACTTGAGTGCAAGCTTTGAGTTATTGATCATCCAACAAGTGACGCACAGAGAAATCATGTGTTACAAATGTATCAAAACTTTTTTAACAATATATATTAATTTTTTTTCTAAATATTCAAATAATACTCTTTTTTTAAATTATATAATCAATTTTTAATTAATTTTTAATCAATAATTTATAATTTTAATTGTATTTTTATAGTTGTTTTCAACTTTTAATAACTTTGATAATTTATTTTCAAAATTTTTAAAATTACATTATTTTTAAATAAATATATTAACATATTTTTTAATAAGTAAACTAAATATAATTTTAGTTTGTAATTAAAATTTTTAAATGAGTTTTATAAAATTATATTTGACTTTTAAAGTTAATGATTATTAATTTGTGAAAATTTGTTAAAATAATTTTTAGAAAATTAATAATTTAAATACCAATAAAATTACAAAAATAATATAAAAGTTAAAATTTGAATTAAATTTGAATTTTTATGTATAAATTTGTTTGCAATTTCATAATAAATTTATATTGTATATTTTTTTATTAAATGAATTCATTAAATACTGTCACTAACGATACCACTTGACGATTGTCCACAATCAATATTACGCTGCATTATAATATGCAGTTCATAATGTTTGTATGAATATATGCAATGCACATTGTGTTTGATCATCATTTTCAACAATTTCTCATATATATATAATACATGCCAATATAAACCAACACATGCTATAAATTTTGATCTGACTATCATCATTACAAACACATGTATTTATCAATTCAGCTATTATTGAATATTTTGATGCTTAATGTCAATCAATTTTCATATACACATTTAATATTTACAAAATCATCATATTTTTTTCATAAATATTTTCATTATTATATATACTATTTTTTTTTAATGACCTATTTTAAAAAATACATATAAAAATTAACGAAAATGATATAAATTTTTAAATAGAAAATTAATAATTTTTTAATTATTTTTATCAATTGATTATTTAGTTTTTTTTTAAATTTTATATAAATAATTGTTTATTTATTAATGCTTATAATTATATGTATTTTTAAACATAAATAATACAAATTTATTATTATTAAAATAAAATAAAACAACTTAAAATATGAAGAATTAATTAAACAATTTTTGGTATTTAATAATTAATGATAAATTATAAATTTATATTATTTATTTTATTTTAAAACAGTTTACAAGTTTATTTTAATTTTATAAATACGTGTGTAAAATTAAAAATGCATTAATCAAAAAAAAAAAAAAAAAAAACACAGGATGTGTTGAGACAACGATTTCCCACATTTGTTTTCATGGCAACATTGTGATAACTGACTATTTTTATATTCACATAAAATATATAATATTAAACAACCAACAAAATAATTTTTTGATTATATTTAAATTTTGTTTATTTAAAAATAATAATTTTACATAAAAAAATATGTATAAAAATGATTGAATTATTATTTAAATAAAATTATAAATTTTAATAAATTTTTAATTATCAAGTAGAATATTCATGTCTCTAATTATAAAACACAATTTATAAAAAGCTTTTTTTTGTAAAATTACTTAATCCTAGTTGAACCTTATATTAGCTATTTTTTTAAATTAAAAAAAAATAAAATTTATGTATATTTTTTTGTGAATCAGCAGATGCTTCATGTAGTATCAGTATGATGAATATACAAATTGATAATCAAGAATGTATACAATCTCATGATATGCAGATTTAATATGAAAATATTCAAAGTTAATTGTGAACTTTAACTCAGATATTATATTATGATTTTATGAATCATAAAATCAATGAATAATAATAATTAATTAATTAATTTTTTTATATACATATTTAATTATTATTAAAATTTTTAGAAACAAATAATTTTGTGTTTTTATTATTTTATTATTTCAATTATTTATCTATGCTTGTTATAATTTTTTTTTTTATTATCTAAAATGGATATTATTATTTTATAGGTTGCAATAATATTACTATATTTTTTATTTTTATGAAAAAACGTGTTTTGTGTTTTTAATAAATTGTCATTTTTTTTTTTTTTACATGCAATTTTATTATTTTTATTTTACAACTGAACATGACGTTATCAGAACAAAAGAATAATTGTATTTTATTATTGTTGTTATATTTATAAATCATCACTTTAGTTTTTTATTATTTTTTTTTTTTTTACATACTTGATAGATAAATAAATTTTATGAAATATATGAGATTGTAGTTTTGAGAAAAATATTAAGTGATGACTGACATAAATTATTTATTTATTTTTTATATATATACATATATATTAATATTTTGTTGATGATTTTTTTTTATTTTAACTATTTATCTATTTACTATACACATGATTTGATATTCTTTTACAAATTGATAACAGTTACACTCGATTAAATTCAAGTCAATATTTAACTTGATGACTGATTTACTGTCATTTATTTTTTTATTTTTTTTCTCAATTTTTTTATACTAATAATTATTATTATTATTATTTAAATATATATTTATTTAATATTTAAAATAAAAAAATATATTATTCTTGAATAAATTGACAAATGTTTGGTGAAATGAAAATTCAAATACAAATGTCATCACATTGCTGAAAATTTTAATGAAAAAAAACACGATAATTGGAATTCATTTGCTTTGAATATTTACGTTGAGCATACTATTGACTTTTTTCTGTCTTTAATAGTTTTTAATTTTTTTTTTTTTTTTTCTTTATCAATCTATTATGTCACTGAAATGTAGGTTAAATAAAAAATATAAAAAAAAAAAATAATAAAACAATAATTTTTCATGGAAAAAAAGTTGAAAAATAATCAATCATTATTATTATTATTTTTTTTATTTAAGATTTAACTTTATTTTTTTAAGTGTATAATTAATTATCTTTTTTTATATCAAATTTATACTTAAAAATGATTAGAATTTTATATATTTGAGTGTAATTTTTGCTAAATTGGCGCCAGTAATAAAATTACGCAATTTTATATTGATAATTGTACTTGAATATTAACTTGAAAGACTTTGCTTCATGACAGATTTTTATATAGATAAAAATATCAAGATTTACGACAATGTCACACTCAAATATATATCTACATTTGAAAAAAATATATATAAAAATAAATAATAAAAATTATTTAAAAGTATTTGGTATTTGTTAAAACACATATTTTATTTTTTAATATTTATTTTTCATCATTATTACCTTTTTAGTCATTTAAATTTTCAAACTAATATTAATTTTCAATTTTTAATTTGATAAAATATTTAATATTCATACATAAACTTGTATATGCATTAAATTGACACTTGTATCATTTGTATCAAGATTAGTGTGATACTGAATGCAAAACGTGCTGAGTTTATGACACTCTCGTCATACTAAAATGTTCAATGTTTGGTGATGTCAGGTAAAATAGTCTCTCTTGTTTCATATTTATTTACAACTTCGTTATCATCATTAAAATGATACAGTAATATACCCCGAGTATCACTATTGTTGTGTCACTCATAATTTATACAATTAAATTACAAACAAAAATTATAAACAAAACAAAAACAAAAACAAAAATTAAAATACAAAGTAATTAAAAATATTAATTATTTAAAAATAATAATAACAGCAATTATAAATGATAATTTTAATATAAAAAATTATATCATTACATTCATTATAAATATATTTTTTTTATTTAATAAAATAATATAAATACTCAAGAAAGCAGCCAATTAAATTTACAGTTGACTGAAAATTATTTGATTTTGTATTATTATTATTTATCAATAGTTATTACCTTGTTAATAATAATTATAATAATATTATTTATAAATTGTAAAAATCATCATGTTGTTTCATAAATGCAATTCAGTTTATTCAAGTATATATTAGTTCATGCACTTATTGAATACTCTTATAACAATGCATTTTACAATATGCACATGTGTGCATGTGTGTTTATTATCATTGTACAATTTGATTTGATTCAAGTAAACTTTTGTACACTCTATATTGCATCAGTATTGATACTTTTGATTGATTTTCATTGACAATTTGATGTTAACAAATCATTTAATTAATAAAATTATAAATCAAAAACTTTTTTTTTCATGATTAATTAATTTTTTTTTTAAATAAATGTTTACGTATTTCAAGTACTTGTTTCAAATACTTTACTTGTATTGTAAATTCCAATTCAATTTATTTATTTATTTTTTATTTATTTATCTAAATTTATTTTATTATTTTATTTTTATAAATAAATTTATATTTTTAAATCAAAATTGTACAAAGAAAATTTTACAAAAGTTATTATATTTTTTTTATTTTTTAAATCATACAAATACATGAAAATATATGTATATGAAAGATTTTTCTTTTTTTTTTTTTTTGTATTGGGGTGAGGGTGTGTTATATGAAAGATAGTTGAAAGCTTGGAAAATCCTTTTGGTAATCATCAAATGCTGATTCCCCTATAATATTTTTATATATTTTTTTAAGAAGGGTAAAAACTTGAACAAGATGGCGTTTAATCATATTGAATCCATTATCTTTGATGGATTATTTTAGCAATGCAATAATGCTTATATTTTTTTTTTTTTAGAATAATAATATTCCCCTGTTTTTTCTGTCTTACTTTATAACGTCATTTTGTTGGATTATTAGTTACAAATAAAGCAATTTTATATAAAAAAAAATAATTCATTTCTATTATTATCAGATTATTATATTTTTATAATTAATTTGTACTTGTAATCAACAAAAAAATATAATACAATTAAAATCCCCTAGCCAAACAATAAGTTAAAAGTCAATTTTTTTTTCTTTTTACTCAAAATAAATAATTATTATCAACATTTATTTCAATTTTATCATAATTAATTTGTCAATATTATATTTATAATATTTTAAATATTTAATTCAACTATTTATCTCTATTTTTATATTCAATTAATTTTTAGCTACTATTTTTTAATTCAAATATTCGCGCGCATTATTTTTTACTCTTCGCGCGTAAAATAAAAAAAAAAAAACAAAAGAGTTGACATTTTTTTTTTTTTTTTTTTATAGTGCGTCGTGATTTAGAGGAACGCGTCACGCTATTGTGAGTTCCCAAGTTTTTTATAATTTTTATATATTAATAATTGTAATTAATTAATAAATATATATCTATTTTAAAGTCAAAAAAATAAAGATTATAATTGTGTAAAAATATATTATATAAACAATTAATTACTTTATTATTTTTGAGTTTATTAATTTGTTGAAATTTTTTTTTGTTTCCTGTCAATTATTTTCACATCATGTATGTATTATCAATATTTTGTTATTATTTTTTATATATATATTTTAATTTTAACTTAATAATTACTATCATAAAATAATTATCATATAAATTTTTTATTTATTAATTTTATTTCATCAAATTTTTGGTTGTAAAAATTTTTAATTTACATATGTGTATGTTCAATACAACATCCAACACACACACACACACACACATATATTTATCAGTGTTACATATTTATTTTTTATTTTGGTGTAAAATAAAAAATGTTTTTTTACAATTTGATTTGTGTTTAAGGTTTTAATAAACATTGTATCAAATTATAAAGATAATTACTATTTTTTTTGTAAATGATAAATTAATTTTGTTGATGAAATAATATCAATATTTATAGATATTTTGATGATCATTAGCAATTACGTAATTACAAAAAACATATTGGTTATGTTAATTTGACCAATGACTGAATATATTATTATTTTTTTTAAATAAATAAATTAATAAATTTGTTTTTTAATTTTAATTATTTATTTTTTGTTTCAGATAATTTTAAAAATGATTAATAAACTTGATGATATTGATAATAAATTTTCTCAAAGTAAAAAATTAAATGTGTGTTTATAAAGATAATTAAAAAAAAATTCAAGATAAGATGAAATACAAGACAGATATTTATAAAATTAAAAAATAAAAAATATAAAAAATAATTATAAAAAACTAAGTTAAATAAGAAAAATTTGTTCAAACAATTTGTTCATGAGCAAGTGGTTTTGACATAACAATAAGAAAAAAAAAAAAAAACTGATGAAAAATCATGATAAAAAATGATCAAAGTGAACAAAGAAGCACAATTGCGTCTTAAAGTTTGAAGATTTTTATTAAGGTAAAAAAATTTTATTTATTTTTATAAATTTTTATAAAACTTTACAATATTTTCAGTGAAATTAAAATATTTTAAATTTTCAATAATTTTTAAAACACTGTTGACTAAAAATCAAATATCAACTAAAAATATTTTTAAAAAGTTTTTTTTATTATAAAAATCAATATTTAAAAATATTAAATTTTTCTATAATTTTTTTTTGTATATTTTTAAATAATTATTTTTATTAAATACACAAAAAGCAATAATTATAATTTTTTTTTTAAAATATCTTTTTGTATATTCAAAACAACAAAGTGACTTCAATTGAACAAAAAATTTCTATAAATAAAAGTCGATATAATCATTTTATTTGAAACAAAAGATATGATAAAAAAAAAAACGAAAATTCTTTGTTGAATTCTTTGTAAAAGTCTTTTCTCTTTTACTGAGTAATTTTTTATTTTTTTTTTTCCCCATTTGCATGAATTTTCAAGTAAACGATCTTCTTCATTTTACGACGTTGTTTATTGACCGAAAATGATGCTAACTGTTTTCATCTTGATATCGTATTTTCGATAAGCTTGTTAAGTACCATTTCATCGATTTAAAAATATATATTTAAAGTTTCTTTATGTTACACCTATGCTTCAATTTTTCAAGGTTCAATATTGTCTCTTTAATCTTATATTTTATTTTTCATTCGATAACACTGTCTCAATTTTATCTATCATGAAATTTTTATATTAAATTGATGATACATGTTTTATTTATAAAAAATTCAAATTAAATTTATCATCATCTTTGCATAAAATAAAAAATAAATATATTATCATTAATTTTATTATTTTATTGATAATAAATTGATAAAATTATCAAGATTACATTGAAAATAATTAATAATAATAAATTATTATTATTTTTTTATGACTATTAATGATAGATTTACGTAATAAAAATGATATTGATATGATTTCTTGTTAATTATAGCAATACCTTAATAATTTTCTGATAATTTTATTCATATATTTCTACGTATTTTATAAATTTATAGAAATGACATCATTTTTTTTATTTTATTAAAAAAAATAAACTTGAATATACTTAATAAAATTATTTTTCAACTATTTAGTATTCTCGTTTTTTTTTTTTCTTGATATTTATTAAATATTATATTTAAAATTTTTTTAATATAATATGACAATTATTTCAATATATTATTTATAAAATATTTTATCCATCAATCAATATAATTTTTTTTTTTTAAATATTACATCAATGTCAAGCTCAATTGACATAATATATTTTTATAAACTTGACTAAACTATTTTCCATTGAAGCTATATGTATATATATTTCTTTGGGTCAAAAAATACATAGTCAATTTGATGTCATTCAGAAAATCAGTATTCCTTCTTCTTTGATACTTTCAGATAAATTTAAAATTCCCTGTACATATATTGCATCTATCAATGAATTGAGACAAATTTTTTTTTAAATATTATTATTATCATCAATTGACTGTTGTATTATTTATTTATTAAATTTAAAATACATGCACATTTATGCCAACATAAATGACACACCCATTTTTTAAAAAACTAAAGTCATTTATAAACATGAAACTTTTAGCTTCTTGATAAATTTTCAAGTTGGTCATTGCTCTCATGGGGGGTTGTATGTATGTATATACTAGACTGAGACCATTTCGAACGATGAACTTTGTTCGTGACTAGTCGCAATTTCACCCTTAAATTATGTATGTATATATATATATATACATTTGTACATTTATACAAAGACAAAATTCACCCTCTGTGTTGTATATTCACCCTGCTGACGACGACGATGCCTTTTTTTTTCTATTTTTTTTTTTGGCTTGTTTATATTCCTTGAATCTTTTCAACAGTATCATCGTCCTGGTGTCTTGCTGGTGACACTCAAGTTTCTGAAAGACGAACCCCTAGATGTCATACCACACTTTCAATAGCTATATCCACTTGACCAACATATCATCTTGCTTTAACTTTATCATCATCATCATTCTCATCATGATAACTATATTTATTCTGACAGATTTAACGATGATATTTTTTTTTATTTTTTATAAATTTTTATAAAAAATTTATAATTTAAATTTAATAATAAAAAAATTCGATTTTGTCTTATAAAAAAGTACTGGTCATCAATTGCTATAGATAAATTCCAAATGATTTGAAACGAATTTCTGCAGATAAAAATAATAGCTTTATTTTTTGCCAAGTAAGATGTAGCTAAGAAATATATATATATATATTTTTTTTTTTTTTTATAAAAAAATCATAGAAAAACCTTCAAGTATTTTATTTCCAATAGAAAAAAAAAATAAAAAATAAAAATACAAGTATTTTTTAATTTAAAAATAAAATGATATTTTTTTTTCAATGATTTATTTCAATTTATATATTTTAAACTTGGGCCTCATTATTTTCATGGTTTATGTAAAGTATATATAAAAATTATAATACATAAAATACAGTGTAAAGTTTCATCCTCACTTATTCAATTCATTTGACTTATTTTTCACGTGCAAGAGTCAAGTTTTTTTCATTTTGTGTTCCCTGAGGTATCAATTAGACCAGTAGTTGGTACATATACACTTCTTCTTCAGACAATTTCTACTTCCAACAAACCAACAATATACCAAGTATATAAAGTCACGAAATTTCTTGTGGTCATACATATATATATATACACACCACACAATCAATTGTGTACCAGCATATGCTCTTAGATAATAATAAAAATAATAATATAAAAAACAACAACAAAAATAATAAATAAACTTGAATTAAAATTATAAAAATAATAAAAAATATATTACAGGAAGTGACGTATATATATATATATACAACTGTCATTGTGAGTAGTTGCTTCCTTCATATCGTGAACGTCAATTATCTTGACAAATAATTTTATATTTTATATCGTTTATACTCTAAATGTTGATGTTGTTGATGCACTTGTTATAAGACATTATTTTGCAAACATATTACAAAAATCTTATCATCATCAGTTAATATTAAAAAATCAAGTTGATAAATTTTAAATAAAAATTTTAAAATGTAAAATAATTATTATTTATTATTTTTTAAATTACTTATTTTTTTTTTATTGCATTTTTTATGCTTAAAAAAAAATTTGTTGTCATTAACGTTTTAATGTTGCTATTGGCTTTGTATTTGGATCTGATTGATGAATATTTCAATATTACAAACATTTGAAACATTAAAATATATTGACTGTTGAAAAAAGGATATGGAAATTTTACAGAAATATATATACTAATGAGCAAATGACCAAGTAGTTTGACAGGTGATTAAGCCTGCTGTGTTACTAACAAGGATTTGTTGTATTGAAATTTACAAAAGACCACCATCAATGACAACAACAACAACAACAATGATATTCACTATATCAACTTGTATTCAATCATTGAAAATCTAATTGTTATTATTAATTTTTATATTTGATTGATCTACATGATAATACAATCTGTACATAATTATTAATCAAAAGAATTTTGTTTAATTAATTAATTAAAAGCTGAATATATATCATCATATTTTGTTTTTAAAAAATTTCATCAATCAAGATGTTCTAATTGTATATTAAATGAACCCCTTTGGGTTTAATTTGAGTTATAAAATTATACGACAAGCTTTAGTTTGTCAAGTATTTCTTTCTGTATAATTAAATCAGTTTAAATTGAGTTTATGGTACTGTTAATCTTACTGTAGCTATATTTTACTTGGTTTGTAAATGGTCAAATTTAAAATACCAAATTATATTATTCAGTTACTGCTTTTATTATTTCTTTTATGTCATCAGATAGTTTATTATTTAATATTGTTTTATTAATTGTGATATAATTTTCATGACTATTACACCATCAGAGAGACACTATTATAAAATATATATTAAATTTTTAATTTTTCTTTACCAAAAAACATTCAATTTTTCATTGACCAACAAATTTAATTGATAAAAATATCATTTTAATCTTTAAAATTTACTTTAAAAAATTTAAATATTGATGGTCTATTTACTTTTGATCAATATTTATAAAACCCATTACAAAAAAATTTAAGTAGTTTTTAACGAAAAAAAAAAAAATTAAATATTAAACTAAGGCTTGTACTTTTAGTATGAATTTATTATTTCATCTTGAAAGAGTTTTTCAAAGAAAAAAATATTTAATCTTCTGAATAGTTGATTTTTCATTTCATTCAAATTATTATTTTTTTTTTTTTCTTTCACTTCATTGAGTTATTATTGTTTCTAAAAATTTTAATCATTCATAAAAAATAATAATAATAAATCATTTATTTCAATGATTAAATTATTTTCACAAAAAAATTCAGTCTACACAATTTTTCATTATCATAATTTATATATCAATGCAACAGATTGTTAATAAATTTTTTATATAACCAAAAATGGTCTTTATAAAAATGCACTTTTATATTTTTTTTTAAATCATAATTGAATCAAATGATATAAATTTCCATCTCATACATAAACTAACATAAATCATAAATAATATTTTATAATAAATAAAAAAATCATAATATTATTTTAAAATACATCAAAATATAAAATAAAAACTTTTGTTGACAAGTATTTTTTTATATATAAGTAACATCTTTTTTTTTTTTCTTTTGCAAGTTTAAAAATAAATCAATTGATTTTAAAAATAACACATTGTAAATTCAATAAAAATAAAAACTTGATTTTACTATAAAATTTATAGAAATTTTCATTTAAATAAATAAATTTTAACAATAAATGCAATCAAGTTTGATTACGTTTAGCAAAAGAGAGAGGATAATCAAATATATTTATAATGTAGTTTAATTAAAATTAATTTAAAATTATTTCATTTTGTATAAATAATATTGGTAGATGTCTGTACAGAAATATGTACTCTTATCATGATGATATGTATATCAAAAAGCAAACTTAACCACCTCAAGTAGTATCAAAATTATAACTATGTTGTTGCATCATTGATACAAGATATCTATATATGGTGTTTAATGTCAACCACACCTGTATGTTATTATTATTATTATTATTATGCTTACTGATACAAAGTTGAATCAAGATATATATATTTATTTTTATTTTTATTATAAATCTGAATTAACAAACTTACATGTTGAAATATATAAGCATAACATGTTTATTAATTTAAAAATATATATTTTTTATGTTTTTAAATATGATTTAAAAATAGTTGGTAAAATTAACAAATTTAATTTGTTAAATTAGATTAAGAAAAAAAATATTTGTTGTACAATGAAAATTTACAAATAGCTGTTTGTTGATTCAGCAAATATTTTAACATGTAAAAATTACAAGTAGAAAATTTTTTCAAATATTTTAATATTATTTGTTAATTTAAACAACAAAAATTTTTAAATTAATAAATACAATTTGTAAAATAATTTTACAAATTTTTTTTTACTGTGTAGTAAAAAATAGTTATTGTTTATTTTTTTTCATAGAAATATTTAAATTACTATTGATAAAAAAATATAAAAATTATCCATTTTTATAAATTTATTATTCATTTTTTTATTATAAAAAATGTTGAATTTGTATTTCCGGTAATTTTTCAATGATACCCACATTTTAATATTTAAAAAATCAAGTTTATTATAATTTTCAATTTCTTACATATATAATAATAATAATGATGATAAATACTTTGAGTCAAGGCTAAAATTGCAACATTGTATATAAACTTTATGATCAATTGGTTGTATAAAACATGCCTACTCAAGCAAATCATCTTTGTGAATTTATATATCCAGTAATTTATTTTGTACCAGATATATATTACTTTGATGTATATATATATAATTGCAAATAAAAAAATAATAAATTATTATAAAAGTGATATAACTCATACACTTCCGGTAAATTTATTTAATCAATTTAAACTTTTATTAACAAAAAAAAAACAAATATATTTATTTTTTAATAATATATAAATTTTTTTAAATATTTGACATTTATGAGAGTGTTTTTAAATTAAAGATTTGATGGGATATGAATGTCTTGAGATAACTAAAGTATTTTATGTTGTATATTACTATCTATTGTCAAAAAAACATAAAAACTCATAACATTGTTGTTGTTGAAAAAAAAATATGCATGTTCAATAGAAGTTATATTATTATATTACAAAAATAACAAAAATAACATAATTTTATTTAATAGCTTTTTTACTGAATTTGTTCTGAATTTTTTGTTCTTTTTTTTTTTTCATTTTATATATTTTATTTTATTTTCTTTGAACTGTAAACCCTAGACCATGACCTGGTACTCACATCAACCACCACTGACAAAACCATAATATATATCTTTGTAAAATGCTTATTGTAAAAGAGAATTGCTTTTTTTTTTTTTTTTTTATATTTGCACTTTACACCCAATAAAATTTTCATGAATATACATAATATTTTACAACAATTTTTATTCTTTAAACATCATTATTGTATGTTTTTTTTTTCTCTTAAAATTATATAAATTAAAATAATATAATTAATTCAAATTTTTTTCTTTTAATTTAATTATACAATTATACATTTGATAAAAAAAAAAAAAATAGAAAGTAGATAAATAGCATATGTAATATTTAAAAAAAAAAAATAAATAATAAAAATGCTGATGAGATAAAACTTGGTGGCAATCTCAGCAACAACCCACACATAAACTCAGTTAAAAATTGTGTCGGCAAATTTTTACAGTGCTTTTTTAAACTTGTATATATATATTTGTACATATACTGTTAGAATATGAGAGCTTCTAAGAAGCTCACAAAATGTCGACAATAACGAATAGGTCACCCGGGTATTATTGTCGTTTATTCAAACAAGAGAGTACTCATGAGACAATCGGTACTTCCGGTGTTGGATCGTTAGACAATCAGGTCGCAACAGTATTGTCCAATCTAACATACAGCTTCTATTTTTTATTATTATTATATCTCTTTTATTTTTATTGCTGTTGTATCTATTATTATTATTATTATTATACATACTTTTTTGTTGCTATTTTTATTTTGATCAATATGACTGATCAATTTTCTTACAGTCATTCAGCAAAAATATAAAAAACAAGTTTGTAAAAAGAATATTGTTGAATGATCTGTTTCATCTTTTATATATTGTTGTTTTATAATTTAATAGCCAATTGTAAAACTGCACAATAAATTTATGATAATAATAGAAAAAAAAACTAGAAACAAATATACAAATAAAATAAGAGACATAGAAATAAAAAGAAACGTCAAAATAAATGATAAGGAAGTAACAAATTGTCTAGCTAGATGAGGGCTAGTAACTACTGCATATAACTTGTTTTTTTTTTTTTTTTTTTTTGATTCCAATTCCTCATCATTATCTATATAATCTATATATATATTATTTTGTAGTTTTTTTTTTTTTTTTTAAATTAACTACATATATAGCATTTGTATAAATTTAAATTATTTTTTTTTTATTTTTTACTTTGAAATAATTCTGGTTCTTTGAAGAGAAAAGTGTCTTTATACATTGAGTTTGTTATTTAAAAATTCCAAAGATTTACTTGAGAATTTTCACCGGAAATTCCTTTACTCACATTTTATCTATAATTTTCTTTCTTGTATTTTGTATTATACACATTTTATTTTATTTAATTTTAAAAATATTCTACATAAATTAACATGATGTATTTCAAAAATTTTTTATATATTATTATTATTTTTTAATTTTAAATTTATTATAAATAAATTATATTAATATTTATTTATTTAAAAACATATATTCTCATTGAATTTTGTATAATCTTTTGTCTAGAGATTTTCTGAATATTCATCAAGTTGGCTTAATGTTGGCTCGTAAATAATAGAAAACTTGAATAATCAAATAATAATGTTATGATGGTATATTAATCTGGTCATTTTATTTTTGATATCCCAGATTAAATAATTTCATCAGACAAAACATAATTTATCATAAAAAAACCAAGTTTTATTTGATGAATTTAAAATTAATTATGATGTTCCAAGAATTTAAATGACAATAATATTTATTAATTTTGACGAGAGATAATAGTTCTTCAATATGATTATTAAAAAATGACATGACTATTTTATTTTTTACTTTTATTAAATGCTAAAAAAATTGAAACCTATTTTCATGTTTTTTAATGTATCAGTATGATGATGATGTTGATGAAAACTTTGCATCACATTTTTAAATCCTACTGTTTTATCATCTTGACAATAAATAAAATAATTTATGATATAAAAAAATATGTACATTATACAATCAAAAAATTTAAATATCATGATTGATTAGGCATAATTTGCTTTAGTTTATCAGTCTCATGGACACTTGTGCACGAACAACTTTACCACAAAAACCTTTATCACCTTGAGTGTTAAGTAAATACTGTTACTATTGTCTCAACAAATTTGTTTATCATCAATTAATAACCTTGATACTTGATATTATTTTAAAATAAATATTTACAATATTTATAAATAATTATAATTATTTAAATTAATATTAATGTTAAATAAATTGACTTGAAATTTTTATTTAAATATTTATCATAATATATTATTTCAAGTTTTTTAATTTTCATTATAAAGTCATTAAA
This sequence comes from Lysiphlebus fabarum, assembly GCA_011426435.1. Lineage (NCBI taxonomy): Eukaryota > Metazoa > Arthropoda > Insecta > Hymenoptera > Braconidae > Lysiphlebus > Lysiphlebus fabarum. Next base: position 100,262 of record WSYQ01001257.1, read on the forward strand.
AATTTAACTAGTTTAATTTGAAAGTTAAGTTTTCAAAATGTTTTAAAGTTTATTTTTAAATATATATTTTCAATGAGACTTGAAAATTTTAATATAAAATTTAACTATGAAATTTATATTTTTTTTTCAATAATTGGATTAATTTATTTTTATAATATTTACATGGTATTTTATATTTAAAAAAAAAATTAAAATAACTATTCAATTAAAAAGTTTAAAAATATTATCATTAATTTACATTTATATTTATTTTTTATTTAATTTATTTATATTAAGTTTAAGCTTAAAATTAAATATAATAATTAAATTGTTTATTAAATTTTTATTAATCAATTGAAATGATTGATTGAAAAGACATTGAACAATAAATTAGTTCATTCATTTATACCTTGACGTTATATTTAACGGTAAGTTCAACATGAGATGAATAGACATGTGGGCAATTCTATACGTCTCGGTTGATCTCGTTGAAACAATGGGGCATCGTTCAATTATCTATACTCGATTTTTATCCCACTCATATGTTTTTTTTTTTTTTTTTTATATTTTTAACCAAGATTAAAAGCTATTTTATATATATTATTTCAATAGTGAGAAAGCAATATTTATTTTTATTATTTCTCTGTTTCGAAAAATAAAAATTTCGAAATCGAAATTTCTTATTTTATTTTTTGTATTTCGATTTATATTTTTTTTTTTATTTTTTAAATAAAATAAAAAATTGACCACTACAAGAGATGAATATTATAGTTTTCATATATATATAAATTTGACTTTTATCATGGGTATTAAACTTTTTGGATTTACCAAAGACCTTTGGGACATATGAAGCAATTTCACAACCGTCACTTTGGCCTTTAGCTCAAGTAAATCGTTTGAATTTACTTGATGTGCAGTAACAAGAGAATTTAAAATATATATATTTATTTATTTCTCAGTATTTGTCAAATCGATAATACATTTCAAAGGAAAATCTTGATGTATAAATATATATATATATATATATAATTTCTATACAAACGATCCTGATCCTTTTCAATGTATATAATTTACCAATTTTCTATGATCTTATTTTATCTTATAATACAAAAGTAGAACATCAAAACTATATTATAATTCATGAAAATTATTTCAATAAATATTTGATACTGAAGATTATTAAATTTATCAAATATCTATTTCAATATATAATAATTATTGTAATAACATTTTTATTATGTTGAGTATTTATTTTTATTTATTATCATAATTTGTTTTTGATATTTGATATTTAAAATTATATATTTACAATATATTACATCATTGAATTTACATTTATAAAACAATATAAATGATAATAGATTTATATATTTATTTTCTAATTAAATCAAGTGGTTTGTGATGAACAAGTTGGGCAATGTAATGATCCACCAACACGATGATTTAATTTTATAAATTAAAGTGGACGTTGATACTAAACCTTAACTTGTTTTATTAGTAAATATATATTTTGAATCCTCATATGTAATTAGTCATGTATTTTGTAGTCTCATTTGAGACCTTTTTAATCAAAATATATTTGAATGAATATGATATTACACATTTGGGAATATTATGTATTTATGTATAAAATTAATTAAACAATATTTTTATTAATTTTAATTAAAGATTTTATTATTTATTTTTTTAAGTAATTATTGAAATATTTATATAAAAATATATTAAAGTTTAATTTACATAGATGATGATAAAAGTTTTCAAGAGGAAATTGAAATTTTGTCGATAAAAAAAATTGACATTAGCCATTGTCAAAATATATTGTTGTTAAAAAAAAAAAAAAAGTTATAATATATCACTTGAAAAAGTTTTATACCCTTCACTCAATTTATAAAATGAAACCTCCGAAAATTCAATTTTCAACAAGTATATCCTCATACATTTATTTTTTTATTTTTGATAAAAATATTTTCTTATTTATTCTTAAAATATTTTCAATATAGATATAGGAACTTTTACTTTTTCACGATGGTATGTTCATTGAATTGAAAAACGTTTTAAATTCTTGAATAAAATCAACTTATTTTCAAGCTAAAAAAAAAAAAATTGAATATATATAAATATAAAAATTTATAAATGAAAAGAATATGAATCAAATTTATTTATAAATATAACAATAATATTTTTTATTTAATTTTTATATGAATATATTGTTTATAAGCAAAATTCATTAAATTGAAAATTTACATTATTATTTCTTTGTAATATATAAATTATTTTCTACTTTGAATGAATGATCAGTAACACATTGTAAAATGAAAATACTCAAAGTAAATTTCGATTACTCAAAAGTTCTATTTATCATTAAATTTCCATTCATAAAATTAAATATGAAAACTTTACAAAGACAATTAACGAAACCATAAAAAATATAAATTATTTAATAATTTCAAGTCAATTAAATTTGTACAATCAATCGAATTTCATTTATAATTTCGGTTTTTTTTTCAACAAAATAAATCAATAGAAATTAGACATTATTAAGCATCATTAGAATAAAAAAATTTCATCAATATATATAAAATAAATAATATAATTTTGTATTACTTAATTTAATAAATTAACCTATAGCATGAAAATGCATCAATCAAATGCACTCAGTTAAAACTGCAGTAGCAGGAAATCTCTTCAATCTGTTCAAAAGTATCTTGTTAACAAGTCTTTGTTTTCTTCCGTCTAGTTTTGACGCATTATAAAAAAATAAAATATATTACATCAACAAGATTATCTTTATCATCATCATCATCATCAATCACATCAGTACTATCAAATTTATATACTATAATAATAATATAAAAAAATATTATCAAGTATCACCCATCTCAACGTCAATCTTTTGAAAAAATAAGTATTTTTTATATCAAAAATTATAATGAAACGTCAAATATATTTATTCAATGTTTTTAATAAATTTTTTTACATGTTTATAATCATAAAAACATTTAGTTAATTAATGCAAAAAAATTAATTTAATCATCATTGTCTTTTGTAACACTTGAATTATATTTATTGATGAAAATTTAAATATTTAATATTACTTAAAAAATTAATGATATGATTCTTCTATTAAATTCATGAAGCTTATCATCATCATCAAAAAAAAATTGTTTTTACACTCAAGTTGAAGAAGAAAAGTGTTCAAGTATATAAAAAATAAGTGGTGCATAGAAAAAAATAAATAAAATAATAAAAAAAATAAAAAAGTAAATTGCGTGGGTGATGATGTCTGACGACAATCTCACAGTAGCTACAAAAAAAATAAAATAAAATAAAAAAAAATTATAATAATCTCAAGGCAACTAAAATTCAAGTTAAAATGTAAAAATTTATACTTTCATATATATAAAATGTAAAATCATATGATTTATTAATATAATTGTGTGATAAAAAATAATTAAAAAAAAAAAAAAATGAGTGAAAGTTTTTTATGCATTTGATTTTAATAATTTTAATTTTATAGAAATTTAATGTTAATTATTTAATTGTTTAAATAATTAGAAATTTGATTAGTTAAATTTAAACATAATCAGCAATTCAAATAATCAGAAAACAATATAAATTATTTATAAAGTTATAACATTAACGAAAATTTAAATTCAAAATCATGTCATTTGTTAGCTATAAATTTATATTACAATTTAATCAATAATTATATGTTTATTGATAAATATATACTTAAACAATAGTAGTTATTATTTGGAAAATTTATTTTGTGCGTTGAAATTAATTGACAAATTCTGATCTATTTATTAATAAATTCATCAAATAAATGCTTTGATTTTACAAATAGAAATTGATGAATCAAAAGTCATATGACCTAATGGGATGAGCCCATATAATTATTAACTTACAAAACAAATTTACCTAAAAATAAATATATAAAAATAGAAATGCCAAAATTAAATTGAAGCACCTTTATATACTTTATCAAATATTTAAAATTAAAATTAATTTTTTCAACTAAATAATTAAATATAAAAAAGAAAAATAAATAAATAAATTTATTCTTCAATTAATTGATTAAGAAAGTAAATAAAAGAAAAAATAATTGAAATATTTGACAAAGTTATCATCAATGAGATTAAAAAAAAAAAAAAAAAAACCAGATATTTTAATATAATCACAAGCATCTTGATTGGATCAAAAAAAAAAAAGGTCAATCTACACAATTTGATATCAAGAGTTAATGAAAGTATGACCTTGTCTGTTTTTATTTATTTTTTTTTTCAAAGTTTATATATATTTTATCAAAGTGATGATATTGATTAATGACTTGGATATAAGTTGAAAAAAATAATACTACATGGTCAATTTAATTATTTAGTTTATAAAAAAAAAATTATCTACAAATTAAACATCAAATCTTGACATTTATTAATTAATCAAAAATAATTTAAATTTATAATTTTAATTTTCTATTTAATTTATTATTTTTTTACAATTAATTATTATATTTTTATACAACTATTATTCAACTAAACTATCAAACTATTCAACTATTTATTAATCTATCTATTATGATTTTACTGACATTATTTTGGAAAATTCAATTGTTATGGTGGTCATGTACAACATGCTTAATCACGTTCTTTGATCCACTTAATTGAAACTTGTCATACCAAAACAATTGTTGTTTAATCAAAATCATGTAAAGTTATATTTTTCAAACAAAAAAGTTTATTAATAAAAATAATAAATAAAAGTTATATATATATATATTATAAACTAAAATAATGATGTTTAAGTTAGTTGAGGAAAATCGATTGAACATATAGTAATACAAAGTGTTGAAAGAAAAAAATTATTAAAGCTGATGAAAGACTTTGACACACAAACACAAACAATAGAATATATTTGTAAAAGTTTGAAATACTGATAAAATAGTGTCAAGACAATATTAAACTTGGTGTTATCATAAAGAAACTATGAGATTCACATTTATCTTTATATCACCCTGCAATACTGATTTTATTTTTTTGGGTAATTTAGTTTCATCCCTTATCGTGAATTTCTATCGATCTTTACTGATGTCATTTTTTATTTTTTTATTTTTTTTTATTTATTATTATTATTTTTATTTATTTCTACTACTCACCAAATCTTGAAGAAAAAAAATAAATAAAAAGGGGATAAAGTACAATCTGCTTTTTTCTAAAAACCTTCATATGTCATCCAAAAAACGATGTGTTGAATGATTCCATTCAATTACTTTTTTTATTTTAATCTATTTTTTTTTTTTTTTTATTTCGTTATTTTATTGTACATGTCAATGTTGATTATTTTTTATATTTCGAAATTGTTACAGATTTATTAACATGAATATTTATAATCCAAATAATATATACTTATTTGAGAGTATCAATTTTATCATATGTTTTTTGAAAAAACTTTTTATTTATATTTTTGAAATAATAAAAGAGTTTATAAATATAAAATTAATTAAACATTGCCATAGATATTTGTTTGATAAAATATAAAATAATTAAAAACATAAAATTTTTTTTTTTTTCATTGAGAATATTTATTCAACTCAAATACAGTTTAAAATTGTACATTTTGAAGTTTAATTTTCTATGTTAATATTGAATAATTTTGAACAAAATTTATTATATATATTTTCAATAAAAATTAAAAAAAAAATTAAATATCAAACAATCTTTAATCTGTTTTTTTCTGACTAGAAAAAATCATAATAAAAATTACTTGAAAAAAAAAATAATATCAAAATAAATATATAAAAAATACTTAAACATCAAAATTTAATTAATTTATTTATCAATAATTCTATTAAATAATTAAATTAATTATAATTACATTAAAAATATTATTAAATTAATAAATCAAAAATATAAAAATACTATTTATCATAATAAAAACACGCAATATACAAGTTAAATATAAACATTGTCATGTTGAAGTTTTATAACCTTTCAATATGTTAATATATATATATTTGAAAATTGTAGGTTGAACATGTAGACAATACAACGATGTTATAAACATTAAATTTATTTATAAATATATATATATATACATAATGTTCACACGAATATCCATTGGAAAATTCCCTCGGGGTTATTATTACGTCATGCGGCTTTAAACTCAGTGTATGACCATAACGAAAACTCATCGGAAAATTTATTAAACAATATATTAAAACCAGCAACTAACAAGAATATAATGTTTCATACAAACTTTCATATTATTCAATGAATTATTATAAAAAAAAAAAAAACTAAAATTATTCATTTTTTTATTAGTTTTATTGTTATTAATGATATTAAATATATTTTACTTATTTATTTTATATAAGTATTATCATAAAATTTTTTTTATTATTTATTTTAATGATCAGTGAAAGAGTGAAAGTTGAAAATATAAAATTTCAACATTGTAAAGAAAAATCATTAAAAATCACAAAGTTTTTTTAACTTTTTATAGCAAATAAAAATTCAAGAATTATTTTTTTTTTTTTAAATATTTTATTTACGTATTGCAACAAAAAATATTTTAATATATTTTATTGACTTATTTTTTGTAAATAGTTTTTTATTTATTTTTTTTTTTGATGATTAATTATATTTTTTGCATTGAAAGTAATTGAAAAGTGTTAAATAAAAATACTAAAAGGAAATTGATGTTAAAGAAAAATAAAATTAAGCTGATGAAGAAAGTGGCTATTGAGATCTAAATGATGTTTACGAGTTCATAGAGTATAAATACACAAAAAAATAAAATAAAATAAAAATCTAAAAGGTTAGATGATAAGGATATTGAACTATTGAGTAGCCAGTACTTGTCCTTTTTCACTAAATTTTTTTTTTTTAACCCACATACTGACACATCAAATAACATTTTTTTTTTTTTTTCTCTGTTGAATACTGTCAATGATTTTCCAGGTTTTCTAATACCAAATTAAATGAGATTTTCTTTTGTGTATATAACATTTTGTATCTTTACATCAAACGATAATTACAAACTTAATTTTTTATATCTTTTTTTTTATATTTGAATTTATCTCAAACCTTTGTGTATATTAAATTTTAATTAAAAGTTTAAATAGACCACAAATTTAAAATATATAATTATAAATATACAAAGTGTTTATCTACTTGTAATTTAGTCATCATTTTAAATGACTTGTAATAATCATAAAAATAATATAATAAATATAAATATATATTTTAAAAATTTCATTGAAATTTTATTTATTTTTTTTATTTTTTATTGTTAATAATTATTATTATTTTTAATAGACCCGTATAAATGACGTAGTCAAAAATTACGCGGGTCGACGCGTACTGAATTTTATTTTTCAATTTTCTCATATAAAATTTAAATATATAAAATTTAAATAAACATAAATGCAACTGTATTATACTTTTGACCACGGGGATAAATGAATTTACTGTGAATTCAAATAAACCTGAACAAGAGTAAATTAATTAAATATATATATATACTTTTATGTGTAAATTTTTTTTTTTTTTTTTCTATAAAAAATAAATAATAATGATAAAAAAAAATAGTAGAGTTTGTAACAAGTGTATAGAAATAATTAGATGATTCAATTTGAATGACATAAAAAATTTAAATTGACATTTTTAGTATAACACGATTTGGTTTCTAACTCATTGAATTTAGTTGTAAATTATTTTTTTTATTAAATTAACTGTGGAAATAATGTTAAATCTATAAAAATAAAATTTATATAATTATATAATTTGATTATTTTAATTTATAAAAATTGAATTTTAATAATTTAAATTCATTTATAAAATTAAATAAAATTGATATTTTATTTTTATTTAAAATTTGATTTTTTTTTTTTTAAATTTTTTATTTTTTTAAATTAAAAAATTTAAAAACAGTTTTTATGATTTTCGTGAAAATTTATATGATCAACTTCCTTTGCTGGTGGTTAATGAGGAGATGAAATAAAATGTTAGGGTCTTAATGGTGGGCGGTTGTAAGATTGTTTTTGTAACTTCCTTTTATATTAAAAGACCAAAAAAATATATACAAACGGAAGTTAATCTATAGACATCAAGAGGATGTTACAATTATTGCTGACCACAGCTCTTTTTTTTTTTTAATTTTATTTTCTTTTACTAATTCCGGTAACTATTTTTATTTCCGGTCAAATTGAACAAGTCATTTTTTTTTAATTTTTCAAAGACAAATATATATTTTTATATTAAAAAAATAACTTTGAAGTCAATCTTTGTGTTTATATGAACTTTGTTCTTCTCATTATTTAATAATCAAATCAATTGGAAAATTAAAATGTAATTTTTTTATTATTTATTTATTATAACTATTTTTAGTTAATATATATAAAAATATCAAAAGAGAATATTGATTAAACACTTCAAGTACTAAATTATATGAAAATAAAAAAAAAATAAATATAAATAAAATTGACAAAGTCAACATCAAGACTTGTATTTATTTATTTATTTTTTATTTATTTATCCGAATGACACCCACTAAAAAAAGAAAAAAAAAATATATAAATAACTATATTTATTTATACCTAGAATTAGATAAAAATATCCAACAGTATATTGTATAAATATCAAAAAAATCTTTACATGAATTGTGACACTGATAGAGGTAAATAAAAAATAATAAAAAAAATTCATTTTACAAGTATGACAGGTTGATTTGCACACGTTAATTAGACGTTGTATCAAATTAGGTCAAATATGCATTGATGGTTAATATTTTTCTGACTCAAACTTTTTGCCTGAATGCTTCATTAACTAATCATACATTTTTTAAATCTATACATTATTGTAAAAATTTTATTTTAATTTAATTTTATTTCCAGAGTTTTAATTTATTTTTAAAATATAATTTAATTTTTTTTGAATTTCATTTATACAAGTTTAAATGATATTTTTAAATTATAAATTTATTTTGTTTTTTTTTAATTTATTTTTTAAATTTAATTATAAAAAACTATTAATATTCAATTTAAAAATGAATCTTGAATTTATATTTATTCACAAATATGTATATTTATTTTGTCGTGATATGAAAAATTGCTTTCAAGTATTTTTATAAATCCTGAATATCTTATGTGAAAATCGACTTGGAATTGCAATGCATATATATAAAATATCTTGGAATTTTGTAGAACGATAATCTTTACAAAATTTTCAAGGAAAAAAAAATAAAAAAACGCGATCATCTTCGTGAGGGTGAAAAGAAAAAAAAAAAAAACATATTTCTTTCGTTAATCATGAAAGTTATTACCAACTTGAAATGAAAGATAAAAAAATAAAAATAAATGAACAAAATTTTCACAAGTACACAGATCTTTGAAAAATAAAAAATAAATTAATAAAAAAAATTGTAGAAAAATAATTTTACTAATTACATTTTTAAAAAACTTGAAATACAAATTTAAATAATATTTTTTCTATAAAAAATTTAAATATTTATAATTTTAATTGACATTAAAAATTATCAATAAAGTTTAATAATTTATATATAAAAAATTTTTAAAAAATATAATTTAAATTGTATTTTATTAATTTGTATATATATATAATAATAAAATATATATTTTCCAAAGTTGTGAAATACAACGTTATCTTAACGGATGACTGAATTTTATCTTCTGAAGCGTAAAAAATATTGTTCTTGTAAGCAAACGATCAACTTTTGCTTCAAGATATATTCTCAAATAGTTTATTCTAACTTTACTTGTACAAAATTATCTCAATCTATATATATATATATGTATTTTAAAATGATAATTGTCTTATAGTTTAAGCAAATTAATACTAATTCACAAGTTGCTTACTCAGTTGCTTATATCAACATGATTATAAATATATATATTTTCATACAATAAAATTTACATGTATATAATAAAATTTATTCAATTGTTATAATCTTATAATAAAATTAAAAAATTATATATAATTAAACTTTAAATTTTAATTTACAGAATGGACCATGTAGATGCCAATTTACAATTGATGATAAAAAAATCAAAATGGCCAATGATATGTGATGGCCTAATATCAAAATTATCAAAAAATTTATTTTTAATAAATTTAATAAATAGTTATAAACAATATTTACAATTTGGATTTAAATTATTTAATGGCCAATTGGCAATTGATAAAGCAATGCGACGATGAGCCCAGTTTGTGTTGAGGGTAAGTTTAAAACAAAAAAAATAAAAAATTAATCTTATATTCTATATAATTAAAAATATAATTCATTAATTAAAATATTATGTGTATTTTTTTAAAGCCAAAATAAGGCTGGCCATGGACCTTGAAGAAACAAGAAACGGCACCATCGAAACCGACGAGGATTACACAAATATCCACTTTATCGTCGGTGATCGAAGAGAAATTGCAAGCTTTCGACCTGATCAAGTTACCAATAAAGAGCTTAAAGGTAAGTTTTGTATATATGTATAAAATATTTTATAAATATATTAAAATACAAAAATTACTTTTTAAACATCAATAACTCTCGTCACGTTGTGTTTTTCCAGTCTCGTTTTTTTTTTTTTTTTCATTTTAAAAAATAGATTTGGCAAAAAATATACACATCTTTAGGTATTTTATATATATGACCTTTATTATTTATGAAAAAAACTCTAACTTGACATTATTTCCCACGCATTTATTTATTATTTTTGACCTTGAAATAAATTTTCTTAGGTCATTCATTCACAACGTAAACCATAGTTAATATTTATATACTATTTTTTTCCTCTTTATTTTTTTTTTACTTTTACCAAAAACAATCCATCAAATCTTTTGGTTTTTTATTTTCACTACATTATGACGTTATAAAAAAATCTTATATTATTTTAGATTTATTTTAAATTAAACTGATATTCGTTTATTTTCTTTAAAATTAATTGACATTGTTTTATTATTATCTTGTATAATTAAATTAACTTGGAAAATTAGAATTTTATATAGTAATATTGTTGAAATAATTTTGAAGCAACATCTTATTTTACAAAATTGTTTATTAAAAATAATTACACAATTATAAAATTGCCAAGATATGCTTTTATATTTTCAATAATATCACAATATAAAAATGTAACTATCAATTTATTATCAAGTCATCTAGAATTTCTATCAGCTTTTTCATAATAAGTAATAATAATAATACCTTCTTATATATACATTATTATGTCATGATGGAAAAATTAAAATGAAAAATTTCTTATACAAATTATATATCAACACTTTTACTTTATTTAAAAAGACAGTAAATAATTTATATTTTTTTTTATAAAAAAAAAGAAATTTAAATTACTTTACTCAATAATAAAAAAATTAAAAAAAATTCGATTTAATATTAAACTTACTTTATTATTATGATTATTTTAACTTGGTAATTTTATTTTTTTATTTTATTTTATTTTATTATTATCTTTCTTATTGCTTTTACGGAAATTCTCAAGAGAATTTTCCGGAATTACGATGAAATGAAAAGGAGAAATCCGTGTCGACCATGACCTATTTTTAATTAAAAAATTTGACAAATTGAGATAATATAAAAATGAAAATAAATAATAATAATATTAGTGTGAAATAATTTTAAAAAAAAAATTAATTTTACAAAGAAATTATATCTTGAAATAAAAATTATAATTTACGTTAAAAAAATAACATAGTTATAATAATAATAATGAAAAATATTTTTAAAATGTTGGGCTTTCATCTTGGTAGCTTTAGTGACCTGATTATTATCACACAACAAATAATTCAACTGTGTATATATAATCCTCATAATTTGGTGTAAAAAGAAAAAAAAAAAAAAATAGCATAAAGAGTTATAAAAGATAAAAGAAAATCTTTTTTCTTGACCTTTTTCACGGCCACTGTAATTTATCATGATAAAAAAAAAAACACACAAGTTTTTTTTTTAACTATATTATTTTTAAATTTGTGAGTTTGAAGATAAAATAGTCATCTGTTAAAATAATTATATGAGTTGACTTAATTAATGTAAAATTAATCATTGGTAATATTGAAAAATGATACATCAAATATAATTTAATAAAGTATGAATATTAATTTGCATAAAAGGGGTAGAATTTGAAGGACAAGGGATGATATGTAACTTGAGGTTTTATAATTTCCGTTATGATTGAAATTCTGGACAATCATTTAAACCGCACATTTTAACCATAAACCATTATTAAATTGAAATTTTATGTAGATTAATATATTTGTATAAAATAATTTTCAAATTAATTAACTACTTTAAACACTTACATTCTTTTATTCTATTTATCCAATTGAATTATTTTTAAAAACACTAAACATTGATAATCTAAATTGATTAAAAATAATTATTCTATTGATGAAATAATTTTATAAAATTATCAAGCACTCTTTTTACTACAAAAAAAAAGTACATTAATACTGTATTAAAAATTAAGTGATTTAAAAAAAAAAAAAACAATGTCGTTATTTAAACTTTAAAATATAAATTCAACTTTAAACTAGACTTTTTGGTATTAAAACAAAAAGCTCAAAAAAAATTGTTGATGAAAAAAAGCTCTTAAAAAAATGTTTATTTATTTTTTTTTTTCTTATTACTCATACAACTGCAATAACATCACAGGCGAAAAAAAAAAAAAAAAAAAAAAATTAAAACAATAGTACATCAAGCTCAGTGAGTAGTAAAATAATGAAACAAAATTCCTCTCAAAATTTTACTTGGATATTGCAAATAAATTCAAGTCTACCAATGAAAAAAAATATTAATAAAAAAAGTAATAAAAAATTGTAAAAGTGTTTTTTTTTTATAAAAAACAAAAAATAAAAATTTTTAATAAATTAATTATTGTAACTCATATCTTTAATTTTTACAACTAATTTTTTATATTTTTTTCTTAAAATTTTTCTTTAACATCTTAATATTCCACTGATTCTTCAAAAGCAAATGTTTGAAAAAAAAATAACAAAATTTAATAAATAAAAAACAGGAAATTGATCAAAGCCACTCACGTGTCACTATAGTATTGCCATCAATGTACTCTCAATAATCCTAAATTGATGAAAAAGCTTTAGAAAAAAATAAAAATAAATAAAACCATCCCCTTTAGCCTATTTGAAAAATAAAATCCCACATTACGTTTTTTTTTTTGGCATATTTTGTTTTATTTTTATTCTATTTATTTATTTTGTCCTGGCGGAAATTGTTTTTTAACAAAATCATGGCTGATAAAAATAATGAGTTTGTGAGCTTTTTTTATTTTGTATTAGTTATAATGCATTGTGTATATTTATATTTATATTTTATTTATTTACTAATATATATACATAAATAAATAGAATATGGAGTCACATATAGTGATGCCATAACATTAAGACTCCAATGATATTGGCATCAACAAAATAATGAATAAATTGAACTGATCCAACAATAAAAAAAAATATATATACACAATTGTACATCATTCACATTGTCATTATTCTATTATATTCAATAAAAATAACCAGACAAAATATATACTGAATCATTTGCTTCAGTTTATTTTCAAAATAAATTTCAACTAAAAACTGGGTCTCTTATTATTTATAAATTATATATTTAATAAATAATTTATTTAAGAAAAAAAAAATAATATAAATTACATATCATTATTAATAAAAATGATGTATTTTATTTGAATTTATTTATTTATTTCTTAGAAAATAATAATTAAAAATATAAAAATTATAATGATATAACAAAAATGATTGCTAATAAAATAATTTACAATGATTATTTGTTTTAGTAATTTAAAAAAAAAAAAAACAATTTAATAAATAATAAAAATAGAAAAATAATAATAAAAATTTAATAGTTATTTCAAAGTTACATAATATAATTATAGACAAATAGTGTCGATATTTTATTTGATGAAAACACCAAGTGTAGCATAAGAACATCGTAAACATGCCTATGGCATCGGGTGTGGCATAAAAACAATTACACTATTTACTCAAACAAACACTCATTAAAATGACATTTTTATATACCTACAAATTGCGTGTAAAAACATTATATATTTTTTTGAAAAAATTTAACAAATTTATATTCTCAATTTCATCTATAATTTTTGCATGAATAAATAAATTTACAAATAAATTATAAATTATAATTTAATATTAATTGTTACTGAAATATTAAAATATTTATTTATTTATCAACACAAGTTGATAAATTTTTTATTGTTAATAAAATTTTTAAGTTATATTTCATACAACGTTGATTTTCTTTGGGGAATTAACTGCATATAAATTGCTGTTTAAATATCAACTAAATATAATTTAACTACATTTTTGTCATGATTTCAATGATAATTTTAATTAAAAAAAAAAAAAACTAACTAATATAACAATTAAGGATATTATAGTTTTATCAAGTAATTTTAAAATTAACAAATAAATTTTACTTAATTTTTATAGTAAAAATATATTTTTTAAATTTGTTAATAAATATTAAAAAAAATTATTATTTTTTATTTTATTTACTAACAAATAGGTGTCGTGTAAACAGCAGGTTTATTTTATTTGTATATATAAAAATATTAATTATTTACATCAAATATATGAGTAATAAAATTTAACATGAAAAATAAAAGTAAAAAAATATTATCATGAGGAAAAAATAATTAATATTATTCATATTTTTAAAGAAAAAAAATCTATAATTTTTAAATAAAAATATATTTAGACATAAAATTTAAGAGATAATTATTATTTTTTATGAGAATCATCACAGCAAGATTCGATATCGATTAACTATAGTAGAAAACAATAATAGAAAAAAAAAAAATTTATGTTCACTGTATAAATATTGATTATCTTCATGGCCTCACCTACTTTAGTTTTATTTTATTTTTCTTATATATTGTCACTTTGATGTCTATTTTAATGTTTTATTTAATTTTTTTTTCTGTAATAATTATACTACTATAAATTTGTCGATAATAAAACTATAAAATTCATGATTAAGATTAATTTTTTAATTTTTATTTTTATTATTTATTTATCAATCAAATAATTTATTTATTTATTATTAAAAAATAAAAAAAAAATAATTTATGGATTTATTATTATAAATATTAATTTTTTTTTCCAACAATTATTTAGATTTGTTGCTAAACTTTTTGATTATACAAATGAGATCAAAGTTATTATTCAATTTAACAAAGTTTTTTAGACAAGGTGATTTATCTTTTCAAGTTAGATTGATAGACTTAAACCACTCAACTCTTTTTTTTTTTTATTTTTATTATAAGAAAAAGTTTTGAAAAACCGATCAAGCACTGTTGGGAAAAAATAAAAAAATTTAATCATTAATCTCTCGAATTAAGTATAAAAAATTTCTCACAATTTTTATATGATTATTCATATTTTTTTTTTTTTTTTACAATGAGAAAGTTTTTTCTCAATATTCTAGATTTAACCTTTATGTAGTTATTTTAATAAAAAATATATCTCAATGTTTCATTCAAAATTAAATGGATTGAAAAAAATTATACAAATTAAATACGACATTTAAATTCACTTGTTTTTATACAAAGTTTATTCAAGTTGAAAAATATAAAAAAAAAAAATAACAACGATTTAATAATAATTTAAAAACAAAAAAGTTCATTTGAATTGCTGCAATTTTCAGCAATGGAAAATTCCAACTCACAGTTGAAAGAGATTTTTCGTAGTGTGTTTATAGGGATGAAAAAAAAAAAAGATAAAAAAAATGAACTGCAATTTAAGCAACTGATTGCATGCTCAAATTTATTTGACCTGGGATATAGTGAGCATGCAATTTCCAACTCTAAACCAAATAATAGATGAAAATAAAAAAATTTTTTTTTTCACTTTAAATTTATCTAAAAATATTTTCTACTTGAATTTGTTCAGTAAAAAAAAAACAACAACAACATAACATACATTACTAAAGATTTTAGAAATTTTCTAAATTTCAAAAAAATAATAAAATAATATTTCTAAAAAATTTTATTTACCTTTTCATATTATTATATTTATTTATTTTTATTTCAATTTTAGTTTTTTTATTTTTTCATCATGTTATATGCATAAAGGCCAACGGCAAATGCATTTTTCTACTTGCATTAATTCAAAAGAAAAAAAAAAAAACATACAAATAATAATACAACTTAAAATAAAATACAAGAATAAAATTAAATTAAAAAAAAAATTGAATAAGTAGAAATATAAATATAAAAAAACAAATTTAATGTTTCTCATTGAATGTTCTCTTTATTTCTTCAAACTGAACAACACAAAATAAAAATTTCTACAATTGCAAAAATCATTTCTAAGAACTTATTTCTATTAATTTAAAAAAAAATTCATTTCAATTTATCTATTTTTGATAACAGCAATGATTGTTTAATCATAAAAAAATTAAATTACTACAGAATATTTATTAAAAAAAAAAGGAAACAGTGGAAATGAAAATGTCTATTCAATTGTAAAATGTAAATATCATGATGATAATGTTATTGGTAAAAAAATAAAATAATGGGGTTGAAGAATGACATTGATGCAAAAACAATTCAAAAATAATTAGCAATCGTAATATTAAAAAGATACACGTGTAATGAATATATTGTCATCAGTATCAGTTAAATTTCCGTGACGTCAAAATGTATTTGTTATATCTACATTTATATATTTTCAAGAAAGTTGTAAATTGATTGCAATGTCGCGTGTTCACTGACTCCATGATAAATTGATTAAAATAAAAAAATAAAAAATAAAAATCTTATTTAAATAATTTTTTTTACAATTGCAATATTTTTAAATTTATGTAAAATTTATTATTATTATTATATTTTCAATTTAAAAAAAACTACAAAGTTTTATAATAATAATAATAATAATGATGAATAAAAAAAACTTTGTTGGTTATAAGTTTTATTTTATTTATTTAAATTTTAAGTAAAAGCTCTTTTACTTAAGTCATAAGGTGGTAAAAAAAAATAAAAAGGTTTTGGCCTCATTTTTTTTCATTCTACTCTTCAACAATTTTTATCCAGAAAAATAGCCACGATATTCCCCAGATATTTTCATCCTTTTTTTTTTTTTATTTTTTATTTTTTATTATTATTATTTTATATTTTCTTATCTTTTTTTTTTTTTATCTTGTCACTATTTTTCTTCTTTTTTATTTTATTTTTTTTTCACAATCTTTCTTGCTCATGCTTTCATTGCTCTTGAAATATACCCATTCATTCTTCATACATGTTTTACAGAAAAGGTGCACTCAGCAGTTGAAAATGTACTTTTTTTATTTTTTATTTTTTTTCTAACTAATCTGACATATCAAAGTGCAATAGTAGTTGGATTCTTTGTCTCTTGTATTTTATTATTATTGAATTTTATTTTATTATTTTTTATATACATATCTCTTGAGAATAAAATTTTTTTCACACTGAATTTTTTATTATTAAAAAGCTTGAAATAAATAAATAAATATTTTATAATAATTTTTTTTTTTTTCAATATATGATAAATAATATTTTAAACAATTAATCATTGTCAATTATAATTTATATTTTTTTTTTTTTTTTGTTACAGAGCTTTTTAGAAGTGCAGCAGAAGCAGGACCTCAAGATATAGTTAAACTTAGAAAGGGTGATAAATTATTAAATATAACACCTCAATTGTCAGCAAATACAATAGACACACCATACGTATTACAGGTAATCATATAAATTTATCAAAAAAAAAATATTATTTTTAAATAAACTAAAATTCAAATCACGTAGTTGTTCACATTGTAGAAATAAAAATCAACTGAATAGAGATGTACTTTTATATTTTTGTATGAGAATGGAAGATGCACTTTCCGTTCCATCAACTGCATTTATATTTGAAAAAAAAAAAAAACATTGCAAGCTTTAACAATATAACCATAGGCAATGAAAGCAAAGTTTTAAAATTCTCAGCACGTTGAAACGTGCTTTTAAAAGTTGGACACAGTCAAACGTGCAATAGATATATATATATATTTCATGTGAATAAAAAATATATATAAATCAATAAAGTTTATATATATTTTATCAAGCTTATTTCTTCTCTTGACCATACACAATTGTTCTAGATCCCCGTGGCTTTAACAATACCATTGGGGTGTTAAAAATACTCAAGGGATATATTTTGAAATCGTATATATATATATTTACCACAGACAATGTTAAACTACTACATATAGTTTCAAATTATTGTTACTCTATTATTTGACTATTTTCATGTTTAATAAGAATTCAATTTATATAATTAAATTTATTTAATAAAAAAAAAAAAAACAAATAACAAATCAAGTTTTATTATTTTATAGATTGTTGGAGCACATTTACCAACATCAGGTATGATTGAAGCTGATTTGTTGCGAGAACTTGAGCGTAGAATTTCATCATTGGAACGTGAGATTCGAAAACAACAGAATGCAATATCATCAGAACCATCACTTGCACTACGTGAACTCAAAGATCAAATGGATGCATTCAGAACAAAACTTGAAACTACTGAACATCTCAGTTGGCTTGGTATATTAATTTTTTATATGATTTTATTTATAAATTTTATAAGTCATTGCAACAATGAATATTTATGAGATAAAAAATTATAATATATATAGTTGAATGGAAAAAAAATTTGTTATTTATTTTATTTTATAGTTTTTTTTTCTCTAAAATAAATTTAACATGTTTGCAATATCACTTTATAAAATTACCTATAAAATATTGAAATTTTGTTTATTCAATATTTTTTAAAACTTATTATTCTTATCGATAATGCATACTGTATTAAAAAATTGATATTGATTCCAAAAGATGGATAAATTTTTTTCATTATTAAATTTTCTGTTGAAAAATTTTTATAAAATTATTATACAAAAAAATTCAAAACAAAATAAGATAAAAAATATATTTCTAGTTTTAAAATATTTTTTGTTGTAAATAATTAACTGTTTGTATAAAATTTAATTTAAAAAAATCTGTAAAATGCTTTAAAATATATTTAATCTTACTAAAAAGTTTAAAACTTTGTAAGTATTTTATTTTTTTTAAATTTTCATAAAACATTCACCTTGAAAGTTTTAATTTTAGTTAAAGACATACGTTAAATATATTATTTAAAATTATTATAAAATACTGTTGCAATTTGTGCATCAAATTCACAGGATATGAATATAATAAAATGAATAAAATATGACAGATATACGATTGTATAAACAGTTTAGACTGCCAGAAAATTTTACGTGATTATTAAATAAATATTTATTTAATTTTTCGTTTAATTTTAAATATATATTTTTTTATTAAATTTTTTTTAATTATTTAATTATTAATTATTTATATATTTTAATAGGTTTTCATAAAAAATTACCAAGTCCTGTGTCATCTGAAGCATGTAAACGTTTGCAGTATCGTCGAAAAAGTGACAGTGTTAAACGTCAAGTACGTGAAGAATTTCTAAAAATTTGGTGAGTTAAAAATATCTGAATAAATCATAATTTTATATAAAAAAAATTTTACATATGAAAAACTATTCTCAGTATTTAATAATACTTTTTTTTAAACCATTTACAAAGTCTTTACGATAATTAGTTTATAAGTTATAATTTTTTTTTTTAATTTTTTTCTAACAACAAATCCAATACTGTGGATAAGCTTTCAGTCCCTAGCCTTGGTAGAAATTTAATTTGCAATTTTCACTTACTCAGTTGTATTAAACTTATCCTAAATAATTAAATAGTAGAAAAAAAAAAATCAATATTCTATATTAAACGTTTATATTTTTAATAAATTTTTTTAATTAAGAGATTTTTTTTAATTAATGATTTTATAAATACTCTAATTAATGAAAATATTATTAATTAATTTAATTTTATTATAGATTGTAAAATCGATTGTCATAGTTTGTGTATTTAATTAAATATTTACGATGAAAAGTTTAAATTAATTGATGATTATTTAATAAAATTAAAAAATACTTATTGATAAAATTAAAACAATTATTAACTTTTTAAAAATAAATTCAAACAAAATTTCTTTAGAAAAAATTAATTAATTTTTTTTTTTTAAATTATATAATTATTAATAGCATTCAATTTAAATCTATATTAAAATTTATATTATAAATATATTTCAAAGTTTGATTAATATTTTGCAATATCCAAGAGATTTTATGAAACCTCAAGTCTCAAAGAAAAACCACCATAAATTTGCACAACGTTTTAACTTTTCTTTAAAACTAATATATTTTTTTTCTAAATTTTATATTTAATTTATTGCTATCTATTTGTCTATATTTTTTTACATTATGTATATTATTTATCAATATATATTTATTCATTTATTCTCAACAATATACAGTAGTATTTTTTTGTTTCGTCATCAATTTTTTATGGGAATATATTTATCATTTGACTTTTATATTCACTCACTTGGATTTTTATTATTTTATATTTTTCCACATAATTTTTTTTAGTATATGTATCATTTTTTTATGAGATAAGATGAGAGAAATATTTTTTTTAAAATAAAAAAAATTAATAAATAATACATTGTGAGTAGTTTTACATTGATGTGAATGTCAAAGTCTTTTTTGAATTTTTGATTTACGAGTATCAAAAACCAGGTCCAACAACAATGACTTGATTTTTGTTTTTAATATTTTAAATAAATTTAGTTATTAAATGAAAATAAAGAAACAAGATTTTTAAATAATTTAATATATATTTTATTTGTTTATTTATTATTAGAAATTTTTTTTTATTTATTTTAGTAAATTGTTATTGAAAATATTAGTGATCAAATCATGACCTTCACATTAATCATAATATTTCAATTTAATTTTTTCATTTCATAAACAAAATTGATTATTCAAGTATTAAATTTATCAATTCATAAAATTATGTGATGAGTTTTTTACGATGTACTTTAAAAAATTACTATTTATTTTATTACAGTAAAAAAAAATTTATCTTTATATATATTTGTAATCTGTTTCTACTTTCTAATTATATTTATCTAAAAATTTTCATTTGCACAAATTTAAAAATAATATGAAATTGTAAAGCTTTTAAAACAACTTTTTTTATTTTTGTATGAGATAAAACTAGATTATTTCATTTTCTATTTAAAAAATTTAACTGAAAATATTTTTTTAAAAAAAGTATATAAAAAATTGTAATAAAATAACCACATGATAAACTTTTTACTAATTTATTTAATTTATTCAAGCAATGAGTTTAAACTCTACTCAAAAATAATTATCATTATTTTTTACTATGAATTTTTAAGTAATTTAATAAAATTAATAATAATATTATAAGAATATATAAAATTTGATTAATTTAAAATGATGAATTATATTATTTAAATAAATAAACAGTGATTTATTGCATTGTCAGTAAATCCCATATGATTTTATTGTGTTTTTGGGTCAGTGATTGTTAGTCAACTTAATTCCCCAGGAGGTGAGATCAATTTGTAAGTCAGTTAAATATAAATTTGGAACTTACAGATTAATCAAAAACCAACTGAGATAAAATATAATTTTAACTGATAAAACTGTAGTAGCTAATTTTAATTTAAAATAAAAATAAAATATTAAAAATTAATAATAATTTTAACAAAAAGATTTAATAATTTATTATTTTAATTTATTAAATACTGATTAAAAAAATAATATTAAAAATTGTCAAGTTTAAATGATACTAATCTAATAACTGTGTTGGTTTTTTAATAATATTAACATGATAAAAGATAATCTAATTATTGTCAATTATGTGATTAATTGAGTTGAAGGGTGATATGGAAAATAGTGGCTTTCTCTGGTGATTTTCAGTATTAATAAGTCAATCATTTCATAAAACTAGGGTGAAGACAAATACTCAAGTACCAATTACGTAAAATAGCTCAAATTTTATTTATATTATATCATAAAAAAATTATATTCATTTGTCTGAATGTCTTTTAATTCAACTTCAATCTTAAACATTTTTTTTTATATTTTAATTATATAAATTTCATAACAATTATAAATTTAATTTTAATGAATTTATATTTTTTATCTAACAATTTTTTAACTGTCCACTTTGAATGACACTGTATGTGATAAAGATAACAATAAAAATAAAAAATTGATAAATAAAATAACATAAAAAAATAATAATAAAATAAATGTAAACACGATGCAATATATAAAAAAAAAAAAAAAAAAAAAAGAAAAAACGTTGTTATACCCACATGATGTACGAGTTTTTAAAAATAAATAAATAAAAAATAATAATAATAAAAATGACAGGATGAATATGAATAAATGAAAGCAACATAAAACTGAAATATACATAGATAAGAGAAAAATCATCCAGTGACATGGAAATAAAAAATTTATAACAAAATTTAATATAAAAAAAAATAAACTATATATATAATTGATTATAAAATTATATTTTCTTTATATTTATCTTGAAAGATAAAAATTATTAAAAAGAAAAAAAATTATAGTTAGTTAGTTAGTAACACCTTGAATAAATTTATTCATGCGTTGTAAAATAATAAAGTAGTAAAACGTATATTATTTATTAATAAATACTTTTGATAGAAAGTTTATTAATTTAAAATGAAAATATATTATACTCTACTATATATATATAAAATTAATTCAACAAATTTATTCAAGTTGACACACACTAATAAAGCTATGACAACAAATTACCCCAATCAAAACTTCCTCTAAGAGTATTTAGTCTTATACAGAAATTTATTATCCAGTTTGTTGTTAATTCAATCAGTCATAACATTATAACTTCCTTCCATCAAATTCAATAATAATTATATCAATATTTTCTACTTACTAATAAAATTAAAAGTAAATTATTTATATTTAAAAAAGAAAATTAATTAAACAACATCTAAAATATTTTTCATTATCATCAATATCTAATATTTTCTGTTTGTTAATAAAAATATTGATGATGATGATGATAATAAATGAGGTCATGGTTATTTGTGGTTGACAGGTTTACCAAGACACTTGTCTGCCCAAAGACAATTCAACATTGCAATCAAAATTCTCTCAGAGTATCAAACATGAATCTCAAGATTAATTATATTACATTGACAAGAACCTTTTAATAATTATTAGCCAAATATATATATATATATTGAATTATAATTATTATTATTATATTAAATAATTAAATTTTGTTAATTTCTTTTTTAATTTTTCATATTTGTTTTAATTTATTTATTGTTATACTAATTATAATTTATAATTATAATTATATTAAATAGTTAATCATCATTTTAATTATAATTATAATATTTAGTAGTTTATTAATTTTAATTTGTAAATTGTAGAATTTGATAAAATATTTGTCATTGTTGAATAATAATTTATTCATGCTTCAAATATTATCATGACCACCAATTAGTGTTTGACTATGATTTGTATGACATTTGTTATTATTATGATATATATTGTATATTTATTGTTGTGATGTACATATCATTTACTGGAAAATTTTCTAAATATCAATCATAATTAAACACCCAAATTAATTAATACTGGGTCACTATTTTATTATTTTTTCTTTGCAATTTTTTTTTTTTATCAGATATTTAATTTTAAATGATGTATTTAAAATTAAATATCTGACATAAAGGAAAATAATGAAATATATATATATTATAAATAGCAGCTTGATATATTTTTTATGAATAATAATTTTCTTTCACTTTGAATGTACAATTTAAAAAAGAAAAAAAAAAAACAGTCACAAATGGATAAATTTTCTTTGATATTTTTCAAGCTCAGTTTTTTTTTTTTTTTTTTTCTTTTATGAATTTTTTCTGGTACTGTATGTATCTTTTTCTCTTTCAAATTATATAGCTTTTTATTTTATCAAAAGTATATTTATTATTATTAAAATTTCATTGTTTATTTATCATTGTTATTTATTTATTAGATAAACAGTTGCATCTGATGAGACAATTGGATTAATCAAACTTCTTTAATTGAAAGAAACAAAAAAAACAAAATAAATTGATTAAAATTTATCTTGTTGATAATTGAGAATTTAAGTTAATTTATTTATTATTAAATTATAGATTATGAGTTTTTAATACTCATACTCAAAAAAATTCCATGAATAGTTTTACATAAATGATTATGATTTTTCATTAACTCTATTCATAAATTCATTATAAAAATCAATTAAACAATAAATAAAATTACAATAAATAAAAATAAATAATTATTCAAAAATTAACTACACTAACATTACAGTTATTCATCAAAATTTTAATCAAAAAGTTTATAAATTTTTTATAAAATGATAAATATCTTTAGTTAATTTACAAGTCACTTTTTCATACACTTGTTATTTATTTTATTTATTTATTTTTCATCTCAAGTAAGAGCTACATGTGACCGTCAATTATGTGATTACAAGTACACTTGGTTATTGTAAAAGAGATCATTGGCCTCGTATGACCTTGAAATTATAGCTGGTTTAAAAAAATAATAATTTTTATTTAAATTTACAGCGATTATATAGTTTTTTTATTTTTATTTTACATATATATATTCTCATTTATTCATAGAATAAATTAAATCATTGATATAAATATTTATTTATTTATTTAACTTTTTTTTGTTTTCAGTGATATATCATTGTCATTGAGTGTCAATAAATGGCTTCGTTCACCTGCATTTGATGCTGGACAATGGAAAGATGAGGAATTATTATTGATGCTTCAAACAATGTTTATTGAACTTGAATTACCACAAAAGTTTGATATACCATTTCCAATACTTCGTAATTTTCTTTATGAAGTATATAATAATTACAATGCAGTACCATTTCATAATTTTCGTCATTGTTTTTGCGTTGCCCAAATGGTAAATATATATATATACACTTAAGTTTATATTTTTTATTTTATTATTTATTAAATTTAAATTTATTTGCTCTTTTTTTTTTTATAGATGTACGCAATTGCATGGGCTGTTGATCTTCCAACTAAAATTGGACATTTAGAAGTATTGGTACTTATTGTATCATGTATTTGTCATGATCTTGATCATCCTGGTTATAATAATATTTATCAAATAAATGCAAGAACTGAATTAGCATTGAGATATAATGATATATCACCATTAGAAAATCATCATTGTTCAGTAGCATTTAGAGTTCTTGAATCACCAGAATGTAATATATTAGCATCACTTGATTCAACAACATATAGAACTGTACGTGAAGGAATAATAAGATGTATACTTGCAACTGATATGGCAAGACATAATGAAATACTTGGACAATTTAATGATACTATATCAGAATTTGATTATTCAAATAAATCTCATATAAATTTGGTAAATATATCTATAAATTAATTAATCAATTTATTTATTATATTATATTATTATTTTTGTTCCAATTTTTTTTAATTAAAAAAAAAAAAAAAATTTACAGTTATCAATGGTACTGATAAAAGTAGCAGATATAAGTAATGAAGCTCGTCCAATGGAAGTTGCAGAACCCTGGCTGGACCAGCTTCTGCAAGAATTTTTTAAACAAAGTGATGCTGAAAAATTAGAGGGTCTTCCAGTAACACCATTTATGGATCGTGATAAAGTTACAAAACCATCATCACAATGTAGTTTTATTGGTCTTGTATTACTTCCATTATTTGAATCATTAGGTGAATTATTAACTGAACTTGATGATTTAATTGTACAACCAGTACGTGATGCACTTGAATATTATCGTCGTTTAAATGAAGCAGCAAAAGATGAACGTCATCATCGTAAAAGTATTGTTGATGTTGGTGAATCAACATTATCAAATATTTTATAAAAATATTAATATTATAGTTTATTTTTATGATAAAAATCAATAAATTTTATATTGTCTATTAATTTAAATTTAAACTAAAATTTTTTTTATTTATTTATTTTTAAATTAATATTTGAA
This sequence comes from Lysiphlebus fabarum, assembly GCA_011426435.1. Lineage (NCBI taxonomy): Eukaryota > Metazoa > Arthropoda > Insecta > Hymenoptera > Braconidae > Lysiphlebus > Lysiphlebus fabarum. The sequence continues at coordinate 126,311 of WSYQ01001257.1, forward strand.
ATATATTTTTTATTACTTTGATGTTTATTCAATCATAAATGAAACGTTTTATTTTATAAAAACTGTGAAATTTAATTTTTAAAAATTTTTTTTTATTTTTTTTATTCTATTGAGTTATCTTCCAACACCTTTTTCTCGTATATACATATGAAAATCCATATTTTACGGAACAAAATTAATCGAAAATTTAATCTGTAAATTGAATTTGTTCATGAGAAAAAGGGTGTGTGTTCGATTTACTATAACAAATTGCTTTGATTTAAAATAAATTTATAATTGTCACTGTAAATTATTTTTATCATGTGCAAATAAGAGTCAATAATTTATTTTTAATTAAATAATTGTAATAACATTATGTTTTTTTTTTTTCTTTTTTAAATGATAATAATGAAAATGGTATTGTTAATAAATTAACTAAAAAAAATACAATAAAAACAAAAACAACAACAAAAATAACAGCAACAACTACAACAACTACAACAACTAAAAATGATAATGATGATGTTGATAAAGTAATACATAAAGATATTATTGTTATTAATGATTGTTGTTGTTGTGATGATAAACAAACAGTCAATAATCATAAATCATTATTATCAAGATTACGTAATTTTACTGATCGTCTTAGTATTAGTTTTGATTCAAAAGAATCACCATTAACAAAAACAACAAAAAATCAACAACAACAACAACAACAACAACAGCAACAACAGCAACAAATTGGTAAATGTTTAACTAAAAGTAATTCAGTTATAACTAGTTATAATAATCCAATAGCAACAACAACCACAACATCATCATCATCGTCATCATCACCAAAACACAATAATTTAATTGTATTATGTAAACGTTGTAATTTAATTAAAACAAATAATAATAATAATAATAATAATAATAATAATAATAAAAAAGATAATCAAATTGTAACACAATTTGATAAACGTGCAATGACATTACCAAAAACTAAAAAATCACATGATAATAAAAATAAAAGTTGGCGTATGGTATTTACAAAAGATAAAAGACCATCATCATCACTTGAATTATTTCCATCTAATGATATTGATGAAAAAACACAAACAATAAAACATAAAAGAAATTTATCAAATCCAGAAGGTAAAATAATAATAAATAAATCACAAAGTTTAAAATTAACAAAAGAACAACAAAAAATTATAAATTTTCATGAAATTGATATTAGAAAAAATTTAAAACCAGAAATTATTGTATTACCAGGTAGTTCAAATTTACTTGATGAAAATATTGAAAAAATTGAAATAAGAAGAAGTTCAGCAAGTATGGAAGATATATCTAAAATAACAAAACAAAATGAAAATTTATTATTAGGTACATTGGAAAATAAAAAAATTGATGATTTACAACATACTGGTAGTCTTGATTCAATATTATATAATGATTCAACTAAAAATATTAAAAAAACATTTATTTTTTCATCACCATGTAGTACTAAAAAATCAACACCTGGTATATTTTCACGTTTTAAATCTGGTATGAGTATTGATAGTACACGTACACCAAGTAATAGTGGTTCATTACATGATCAACCATCACAAAGTGGTTGGATATCATCATTAACTGCTAGTTTTCGTCCAAAACGTCATACAAATGAATTACCATCATCACCTGGACATGAAGAAGTCAAGTGATATATTATTATTGTTAATAATAATAAAAATAATAGATTCAGTGGATTAACTGAATGGTGGACTGATAAAAAATCATCTTGTTGCACTGGTTAATTTCAACATAAATAAACAACATTCAATTGAATAAAAAAAAAATAAATAAATATCATCATATTTTATCGCTGGGAAAGCAAATTATTTGTTTAATTTTTATTTATTTTTTATCATATTTTATTTATAAATTGAAATGATTCTCTTGATCTAATTTCAATGCATGATATGAGTGTTATGATATTAAATATTAGTGATGATATAAATTTTTGAATTGTAGAAGTGATGAAGTCAATCATAGGCTTACAGGCAAATGAATTATATTAAATAAATAAATGTAAATTACAACAAGCATTTATTTCATGATGGTTTAATCTAGTGATAAATATAAACGTTTGACTAATTTATTTTATTGTCAATCCCAAACAAATAGCCTAATAAAAATGTATAATTATTAATGTTGTTTGTTCAATGAAAAATTGATGAAAATGAAAACATTTAATAATATATATATAAATGTATATTGAATATATTATTTAATAATCAATATGAAAGAATAAATATATACGTATTTATTCAATGTGTATGAATTATTATAATTATTGTTTAGTTAATAGTTATACGTTAAATAATATTAATATTAATAATAAAAAAAACAAACAAACGTAGATATAATTGGTAAACAAATACATCAACGAAATAAATGTGAAACGATATAATATTTATAATAATTCACAAAATTACAGTATTGTTATTTCATTTAATTAAAAAATATTATTATTAATTTTAATTTTAATATAAAAAATTGTGCGTTTATTATTTAATTGTATTTTAATTAATTTTTTGAGCAAAACATAACAAATATTTTAAAAAAAAAAAAAAACTGTTATGTTTTTATTTATCAGAAATTTTTTTTTTTTTTTTTAACATTCAATATTGATTTAAAAATAATATGATAACAGAAATGTAACGAGTAAATGTTGTTTTTTTTTTTTTTTTTTTTTTGAATGTTGAAATATAAAATTTAATTTAAAAAAAAAAAACAATAGATAATCATTAAGTAGATAAAAAATAATATTATCGTTCGATTTGTTTGATCATGTAGAAATATTGATGACTAGATAATAATCTGTCAACAAATACATTAATCATTTTCATGAAAAAAAAAATGAGAAAATAAAATTAAAAATTTATTTAATAATTATTTTAAATAATTTTTTCTTTTTAAATTATTTTTGTTTGTTTGCAATAATAATAATTATTTTAATTATTAAATATTTATATTTTTATACTTTATCAATGTGTATATGTTTATTATTATTTTAATATTTTTCTGTACGGCGATTTTAAACGCATGTATTTTTGAAATCTAGTCTTATGTTTATCGCCATTGTCTCAATATATTTGACTTGAAAAATTTAATTAATTTCTGTGACTGTCACCCAATTATTTCTACCAAAATCAATTGATTTTTTATAATTTTTTCAACATAATTATTATAATAATAATAACTAAAAATAAAATATACATTTCAATCCTACGACCAATTTTATTAACTCTATAAAAGTGTACTTGTCAAAAAAAATTATTTTAAAATAAAAAAAAATGAATAACAATTTTATAATCAAATATTTTTATGTCCAACTATAAAACAAAAAAAAAAATAATAAATGAAAAATGCATTCCGAAATTTTAATTGAACCAAAATAAAAAAAATAATTTCATTTGTAAAGATAAAAAATAATGATAAAAAAAAAAAAAAAAATTACTACTACTACTACCTGTGCCTGATGTTTGTCATTTATTTATTTAAATTAACTTCCTGTCTCTCTTTGTGACTATAACTTGGCCTAATTATTAATTAATGTGGGTCATCATACAGCATCCACAAATAGTTTTTTAATTTATAATATTATTTTATTAACTATATATTTTGTAAATTTAATTTTTAATTTAATAAATAATTATTATAATCATTGCCGAGTTAGTCAATTAAGATAAATAATACATTAAAAAACAAAACAAAAATAAAATTATTAATAATCATAATAAAAATTATTCATTGACAACATTTAAAAATAAAATTAAATAAATATCATTTATGTTAAAACTTATAGTAATGTTAATTAATAATATTAAAATATATATCGATGATGCACTATTTTGAAAAAAAAAATTCATGCACATTTAAAATTGATATTTCAATGTTAATAAATACTAAGTGTTTATTATTATTATTATTATTATTTTTTTTTTGTCATTGAAAAAATGATAATTGATATATATTCTTGTCGATAATTATAATTTATTATTTAAATAATTTTAATAAGGCATTTTTGTGATTGTAAATATATTTTTTGCCTAATAATAAATAACTTATTTGTGCAAAATATATATCACTATTGATTAATCAATTTTAATATAATCATGATAAATAAATAACATTAAAAAATCATTTTTCGTAACTATATATTGAAACAAACGAATATTTAAAAAAAATATATATCTATATGGAAAAAAAATATAAATATGTCTCATAAATATTAATACATAATTATCGTATGGATTTTACGTAATTAAAAATATGATTTTGAATTAATTGAATCACTCGCAGGCGAGTCGATTATCTATGAAATGATTGTAAAATAATTTTAAAATATCCACAAAATAATTAATGTCAAATAATATTCTTTTTTTTGTTTTTTTTTTTTAAGTTAATTGGTGTGTTTAATTATAATAACTGTGGAATGAATTTAAAAATAAATATTAAAACAAAAGAAATTTATTTTTTCTTTTATTTATTATTTTAAATAAACTTATATAACTGTAGATAAAACCAATAAGGAAAAATAATAATTTTATTTTGTATTATTATCAGTGATTATATATGAGATAAATTAAAATACTTGAATTTAATCAATTTTTAATTTTTTTTTTATATTTTACGAGTATTTAAATAAATTCCAGTTTTTGGAGTGCTGAATAATCCTTTGGTACTAAATTCCATTGGAATAAGAGTTTTTTTGCAAGGTATAAATTCATATTTTGAAACGAGTTTAATTAAACCCAATTTTGATTGTATTAATCCCAATCTCATACCTAAAAATTATTAAAAAAAAATATTTTAATTTATTAATTGAATAATCAAATAATTTTAAATGATTAAATAACTTACCAATGCAGTTTCTTGGTCCATCACCAAACTTGTAATTTAAACAATAATAAATATATAATAAATTAATAATAATAAAATCAAGTAACATAAAATTTTAATATATAAAATATGAAAAAACAAATTACCGGATAATAAGTATATTTAATTGAGTCTTTATTTTCATCAGAAAATCTTTCTGGATCAAATTTATCTGGATTTTCATAATACTGAGGATCACTGTGAATAACAGATAATGGAATAAATACTGGTATACCTTTTTCAATAATTAAATCAGTACCAGGTACTTTATAATCATCAGCAGCAACTCTATCAAGAAATGGTAATGGTGGATATTTTCTTAATGTTTCATGAACAATCATATCTAAATATGGTAATGTTGTTACCTAAAAAAATTAACTTTAATTATTTGATTAACTTTAATTAATATATAATAAATATTTAAAATAACATTTTACCATGTCATAAGTTATGATGCCATTTGTTTTTTTCAGTGCATTATTTATATCATTTCGTAATCGATTTTGAATATCAGGGTTAACAGCCAATTCATAAAGAGTAAAAGCAAATAAACTTGAGCTTGTTTCAAATCCTATATTTAAAAAAAAAAAAAAAAATATTTATAATTAAATTATTGCTGATGTTTTGTTTTTTCACAATATTCTTATATATATAAATATTTACCTGCTGTGAAAAAAACTGCAGCTTGTGCAACAATATTGTCACCGTTAAATTCTAAAAATAAAATTAAAATTATTTATATACCTATAATATAAATAAATTTAATTAATAATTATATCTAAATATATATTTACCAAATAAATTTTTTTCTTGAATATCATGTTGATTATTTTTTAATTCAATTAAAAGATCAATAAGATCAGTTTGTTTAATTTTAGATTTTTCACGTTCATTTATTGTTGACCAGAAAGCACTTCTTAATAAATTTGTTGCATTTGGTGAAAACCATTTTAAATTAAAAAATTTAGTAATATTTGGAGTAAAAAAAAATGAACATATATAAATATTACGTATAAAAGTTGGTTCAAATGATTCATGACCATATTTTCTAAATTCAGCATTTGGATTATTAAGAGAATTAACTCTCAATCCATATGCTGTTGTTGCAATCATGTCTGTTGTAAATTTAGCACATAGATCTTTATATTCAACAATTTTTCCACTTTCTAATAATTAAATAAATAAATACTAATAGTAAAAAAATAATAATAGATATTTAAAATAATATTAAATAATCAAATAATTACCTGTTAAATTTAATGACTCCATCCAAGTATCAAGATCAACAGCTACATCAAGCATTCTTTCATACATTTTTCTTAATCTAAAAGTTGTATAAATTGGTGATAATTTACCTCTCACATATTTCCATTGAGGATTTTTCATCATAAATAATCCAGTTGCAATTTTTTCATGAGCCAAAGTACTAGCAAATCTATCTTTAAAAAAATTAAAATCTCTAACAAGTATATTTTTTATAATTTCTGGATCACGTAATAGTAACATTGGTTTATTAAATGTAAAAAAACCAATATATGGTGCATCAGATGAATAATTATAAATTCTTTTAAATAATGAAGTTATTCCAATTGTTGACATAAATAAACCAAATGTATTGCCAAAAAATGATATTGGTTTTTCATATTCAACACCACGAATTTTCCAGTAATTTAAATTTTTAGTCATATAAAAATATAAAATTAAAATTATCACAAAAATCAGTGATAATATTAATAACAACATTTTGAATAAATTAATCTTTAAAACTTTTATTATTTTATATATTAGTTATATAATTTAATAAACCAGTTACTTATTGTTGTCGTTTCAAATTCTGAATAACAACTGATATTATATTAACATCAATCAAGATGATTAATTTATTATCAATCTTTATGACCTCGGTATGGACAAACTCCAATTCACTTAATGACTTACGTTGCACATTTACAATGTAATGCTTGTTCATTACTCAATAGAAAAATATTTAAAGAAAAAAAAAAATGTTTAATAATATTTTACGTTATAAAATTACTCGCTGAACTAGCACAAATTGTATTGCTCGTGTATTAATTTTATTATAAACATCATGTTACAAAGTGATGATAACATATTGCACAAAATTTTATTGGTAACCATTCCATTTTAATAAAATAACAAATATATTAATATTTTAAATTTGATTAACATTTAAAATAATACCAAATTGTGGGATCATTAATAATCCTTTTGTGTTCATTTTAATTGGTATTATTGTTTCTTTTGAAGATGAAAATTCATATTTACATATCATTTTCAATAATCCCAATTTGGCTTGTAGTAAACCTAATCTTAGACCTTAAAAAATTAAAATATAAAAATAAATAAATAAATTTTACATATATATATATATAAGTAAAAAAATAATATAAATTTTTACTGTACCAATACAAGCATGTGGACCAATTCCAAATGGAAGATATGTTCCTGTTATTGGTTTTTTATTATCTGAAGAAAAACGTTCAGGATTAAATTCATCAGGATTATCAAAATACTGAGGATCCATTTGTACTCCAGATACTGGAATATAAATAGGTGTTCCTTTTTCAATTATTAAATCATGACCAGGTACTTTATAATCATCAACAGCAACACGATCTAAAAATGGCAATACTGGATATTTTCTCAGTGTTTCATTTAAAACCATTTCAGAGTAATAAAGTTTACTCATCTATAAATAAATTTAAAAAATTATAACAATAAAAATAATGATTGCTTGAATAAATTAATAAATAATTCATATTACCAGGTCATATGTTATTTCTCCATTATTTTCTTCAAGAAGATTCTTCATTTCTTGTCTAACACGATCTTGATATTCATGATGTAAAGCCAATTCATATAGAGTACATGACAAAAGTGAGCTTGATGTATGGAATCTATATTAAATTAATTTATTATTAGTTTAAAAAAGTCTGAATATTAGTTTGAATATTTTAAATGAACCAGTATTACTCACCCAGCAGTAAAAAATATAGCAGCTTGAGCAGTCAAATTATCTCCATCAAATTCTAAATAAAATATAAATCAAATAATAATTTAATTTAAAAAAATATAGATATAGTAACATAAAAAGTAAATTATAATTTACCAAAAATTTGTTTATCTGAATTATTTACATCATTATTTTTTAATTCAATTAATAAATCAACTAAATCATTTTTTTTTTGTCCAGATTGTTCACGTTCAATAATAGTTGACCACAATGCATCACGTAAAAATGCACTTGCTTCATTTGTAAAAAATGTAAAACCTAATGGACCCATTAAATTTGGTACAAATGTTCTTGTATTCCATTCTAATGATCTATAAAATGTTGGTTTAAATATTTTTTCTCCATTTTTACGAAATTCAGCATTTGGATTATTTAATGAATTTGCTCGCAATCCAAATGCTGTCATTGCAATCATATCTGTTGTAAATTTAGCACACACTTCTTTTACTTCAAGTGATTTTTTATTATCTAAAAAAAATATTATTATAAATAAAAAATAAATACAATTATTTAATTATAAATTTAAATTTATATACCTTTTAAGTTGAGTGATTCAAGATGAGTATCCAAATCAAGTGCAACAATAAGCATACGTTCAAATATTAATTTCATACGTGAAGATGTATAAATTGGTGATAATTTTGATCTAACATATTTCCATGCTGGATTTTTTAACATAAATAAATTTGAATAACCCAAATGATCATGTGGACTTGCTGTTGCAAATCTATTACTGAATATGTTGAAGTCTTTAACAAGTACATTTTTTATAATTTCTGGATCACGTATCAGCAGCATAGGTTTATCCAAACCAAAAAAACCAACATATGGCTGATTATTTGAATTTTTATAAATATCATCAAAAAATTGTCCAGCTGATTTTTGACAAGTTATTAAACTAAATAAATTACCAAATAATGGCAAAGGCGTGACAAATTTAACACCACGTTTTTTCCAATATGAAAAATTTCTTGTCATATAAATGTACGTAAAAAATATTAATGTTAACAATAAAATAAACAATATATATGCCATGATGAAATGCATTTATTAAATGTTGACTGTTAACAGACTTATATACTACTGTTGACAACGCATTATCTGGTCGTGATAAGATAGCTTAATCATCGAGTCACTTGCAATTTTTTATTATTTTTTATAATTAGATGTTTTTATACAAATTATATACAATATTCATAATTGGTAACGTGTATCTCGTTATTTATCTCGTTATTCATCAAATTTAAATTAACTATAAAATGATATAATTAAAACGATAGAAAAAATAAATATATTGAATTTAGTTTTTTGTATCTTTTGTTAAAGTTTTATTTTTTTTTTATTGTTGCGTGATTAGTAGCAGTAAAAAAAAATAATTAAAAGGATTTATTAGTAATTATTTTACAAAATTTGAATTACGTTACGAAACTCGGTTTTTTTATTATTGACATGTAAATATATTACTTTTTTTTTAATAATATTTTTTATTTTTAAATAAAAAATTTTATATGTCATTATGATATCAGTAATGATTGATATGCGTTTTTTTTTTTTTTACTTATTTATAATATGATATTTATTTATTTCTTTTTTTATATACATCTTTGACAAAAACTGATTAAAAATTTATGATATTCATTGATAAATAATAATTCAGATAGACGATAGGAAAAAAAAATTAAAGAAAAACAACTTCTAACGACATAAAAAAGCTTGATAATAATAATTAAAATTTAAATATTTAATTTTCGAACATTAAAAAAAATGCCAGACTCTGATGATGTTAATAAACCTTTTGGACTTATTTTGAGTGGAACAACAGTCTCCTTACAATGTGAAAATTCGTAGTTTAAAATCATTTTTATTAGACCAAGTTTTGATTGAAGTAAACCCAATCTTTGACCTATAAATAGTCATGCAAAAAAAATAATTTAGTATTTGACACAATTTATACTTTTTTTCTATCATCAATAATTCAGTAGTTGGCCTTTTTAAAAATGTGTAAAATTCATTGAAAAAATTAGGAAAAATACTAGGCAAACATGACATTGAAAGAGGTATTCAGAACTGCTTATACATTTTTTGTAGTCCAACTTAAAAACTAGTTTTCCTGCCCTGCGGCTTTTAAAATTTATTGAAAAAATTGGGGATATTACTAGGCAAACATAACTCGGAAAGAGGTATTCAGAACTGCTTATACATTTTTTGTAGTCCAACTTAAAAACTAGTTTTCCTGCCCTGCGACTTTCAAAATTTATTGAAAAAATTGGGAAAAATACTAGGCAAACATAACTCGGAAAGAGGTATTCAGAACTGCTTATACATTTTTTGTAGTCCAACTTAAAAACTAGTTTTCCTGCCCTGCGACTTTCAAAATTTATTGAAAAAATTGGGAAAAATACTAGGGGAACATGACTTCGAAAGAGGTATTCAGAACTGCTTATACATTTTTTGTAGTCCAATTTAAAAACTAGTTTTCCTGCCCTGCGGCTTTCATAATTTATTGAAAAAATTGGGGATATTACTAGGCAAACATAACTCGGAAAGAGGTATTCAGAACTGCTTATACATTTTTTGTAGTCCAACTTAAAAAATAGTTTTCCTGCCCTGCGACTTTTAAAATTCATTGAAAAAATTGGGAAAAATACTAGGCAAACATAACTTCGGAAGGGATATTTGATGCAATTTGTACTTTATTTCTATCATCAATATTTTAGCAGTTAGCCTTTTTGAAAATGTGAAAAATTCATTGAAAAAATTAGAAAAAATACTAGGCAAACATAACTTCGGAAGAGGTATTCAACCGAATTTTTACCTTCTTTCTAACATCAATATTTTAGTAGTTAGCCTTTTTGAAAATGTGTAAAATTTATTGAAAAAATTGGAAAAAATACTAGGCAAACATAACTTTGGAAGAGGTATTCAACCGAATTTTTACCTTTTTTCTAACATCAATATTTTAGTAGTTAGCCTTTTTGAAAATGTGTAAAATTCATTGAAAAAATTGGAAAAAATACTTGGCAAACATAACTTTGGAAGAGGTATTCAACCGAATTTTTACCTTTTTTCTAACATCAATATTTTAGTAGTTAGCCTTTTTGAAAATGTATAAAATTCATTGAAAAAATTGGGAAAAATACTAGGCAAACATAACTTTGAAAGAGGTATTTGATGCAATTTGTACTTTATTTCTATCATCAATATTTTAGCAGTTAGCCTTTTTGAAAATGTGAAAAATTCATTGAAAAAGTTAGAAAAAATACTAGGCAAACATAACTTCGGAAGAGGTATTCAACCGAATTTTTACCTTTTTTCTAACATCAATATTTTAGTAGTTAGCCTTTTTGAAAATGTGTAAAATTCATTGGAAAAATTGGAAAAAATACTTGGCAAACATAACTTCGGAAGAGGTATTTGATGCAATTTGTACTTTATTTCTATCATCAATATTTTAGCAGTTAGCCTTTTTAAAAATGTGTAAAATTCATTGAAAAAATTGGGAAAAATACTAGGCAAACATAACTTTGAAAGAGGTATTTGACACAATTTTTACCTTCTTTCTAACATCAATATTTTAGTAGTTAGCCTTTTTGCAAATGTGTAAAATTCATTGAAAAAATTGGGAAAAATACTAGGCAAACATAACTTCGGAAGAGGTATTTGATGCAATTTGTACTTTATTTCTATCATTAATATTTTAGCGGTTAGCCTTTTTGAAAATGTGTAAAATTCATTAAAAAAATTGGGAAAAATACTAGGCAAACATAACTTTGGAAGAGGTATTCAACCGAATTTTTACCTTTTTTCTAACATCAATATTTTAGTAGTTAGCCTTTTTGAAAATGTGTAAAATTCATTGAAAAAATTGGGAAAAATACTAGGCAAACATAACTCGGGAAGAGGTATTCAGAACTGCTTATACATTTTTTGTAGTCCAACTTAAAAACTAGTTTTCCTGCCCTGCGGCTTTTAAAATTTATTGAAAAAATTGGGAAAAATACTAGGCAAACATAACTCGGGAAGAGGTATTCAGAACTGCTTATACATTTTTTGTAGGCCAACTTAAAAACTAGTTTTCCTGCCCTGCGACTTTCAAAATTTATTGAAAAAATTGGGAAAAATACTAGGCAAACATAACTTCGGAAGGGATATTTGATGCAATTTGTACTTTATTTCTATCATCAATATTTTAGTAGTTAGCCTTTTTGAAAATGTGAAAAATTCATGGAAAAAATTGGGAAAAATACTAGGCAAACATAACTTTGGAAGAGGTATTCAACCGAATTTTTACCTTTTTTCTAACATCAATATTTTAGTAGTTAGCCTTTTTGAAAATGTATAAAATTCATTGAAAAAATTGGGAAAAATACTAGGCAAACATAACATTGAAAGAGATATTTGACACAATTTCTACTTTTTTTCTATCATTAATATTTTAGCAGTTAGCCTTTTTGAAAATGTGTAAAATTCATTGAAAAAATTGGGAAAAATACTTGGCAAACATGACATTGAAAGAGGTATTCAGAGCTGCTTATACATTTTGTATCGGCCAACTTAAAAAATAGTTTTCCTGCCCTGCGACTTTTAAAATTCATTGAAAAAATTGGGAACAATACTAGGCAAACATAACATTGAAAGAGGTATTTGACACAATTTCTACTTTTTTTCTAACATCAATATTTTAGTAGTTAGCCTTTTTGAAAATGTGTAAAATTCATTGAAAAAATTGGAAAAAATACTTGGCAAACATAACTTTGAAAGAGGTATTCAACCAAATTTTTACCTTCTTTCTAACATCAATATTTTAGTAGTTAGCCTTTTTGAAAATGTGTAAAATTTAGTGAAAAAATTGGAAAAAATACTTGGCAAACATAACTTTGAAAGAGGTATTCAACCAAATTATTACCTTCTTTCTAACATCAATATTTTAGTAGTTAGCCTTTTTGAAAATGTGAAAAATTCATTGAAAAAATTGGGAAAAATACTAGGCAAACATAACTTTGAAAGAGGTATTTGACACAATTTTTACCTTCTTTTTAACATCAATATTTTAGTAGTTAGCCTTTTTGAAAATGTGTAAAATTCATTGAAAAAATTGGGAAAAATACTAGGCAAACATAACTTTGAAAGAGGTATTTGACACAATTTTTACCTTCTTTTTAACATCAATATTTTAGTAGTTAGCCTTTTTGAAAATGTGTAAAATTCATTGAAAAAATTGGGAAAAATACTAGGCAAACATAACTTTGAAAGAGGTATTTGACACAATTTTTACCTTCTTTTTAACATCAATATTTTAGTAGTTAGCCTTTTTGAAAATGTGTAAAATTCATTGAAAAAATTAGGAAAAATACTAGGCAAACATAACTTCGGAAGAGGTATTCAACCGAATTTTTACCTTTTTTCTAACATCAATATTTTAGTAGTTAGCCTTTTTGAAAATGTGTAAAATTCATTGAAAAAATTGGGAAAAATACTAGGCAAACATGACATTGAAAGAGGTATTCAGAACTGCTCATACATTTTTTATCGGCCAACTTAAAAAATAGTTTTCCTGCCCTGCGACTTTTAAAATTCATTGAAAAAAATTGGGAAAAATACTAGGCAAACATAACTTTGGAAGAGGTATTCAGCCGAATTTTTACCTTTTTTCTAACATCAATATTTTAGTAGTTAGCCTTTTTGAAAATGTGTGAAATTCATTGAAAAAATTGGGAAAAATACTAGGCAAACATAACATTGAAAAAGGTATTTGACACAATTTTTACCTTTTTTCTAACATCAATATTTTAGTAGTTAGCCTTTTTGAAAATGTGAAAAATTCATTGAAAAAATTGGGAAAAATACTAGGCAAACATAACTTCTAATTAATAAACAAACGCTGAAAAATTCAGCTAAGTAGATCCCAATGAAATGCGGTCAAGCGTTATTTATATGATACAGGATCATATTTTTGTATTGTTTTAATTAGTATTCCTAAATTCAATTAATTTGATTGTATTTTTTTTTTTTTTTTTTTCATACTTACCAATGCATATGTGAGGCCCCATGCCAAATGCGAAATATGTTGATGATGCTGCATTTGTATTGATTTTATAAAATCTCTCAGGATCAAATTTGTCTGGATTTTCATGATATTTTGGATCCATATGAATGCTTGAAATTGGTATATAAACTGGTGTTCCTTTCTCAATAATTAAATCAGTACCCGGAACTTCGTAATCATCAGCAGCAACTCTGTCAAGAAATGGTAATGATGGATATAATCTTAGTGTCTCTGATATAACCATCTGCGTATATGGTAGACGATTAATCTGGAAAACAACAAACACGAAATTATTCATATCAGAATGTGAAATTGAATAGATAAGTTTGTATCAATGTAATTCAATTCATTCATACCACTATCTCATATTCGAGTTTCCCATTATTTTCAATAATAGCATTTTTTATTTCTTGTCTAACACGATTTTGAATTTCCGGATGTAAAGCCAATTCATATAAAGTAAAACTCAATAATGCACTTGAAGTTTCGAATCTGTTTAAAAAATGATTTTTTTATAAATTAATCTATAGCTTAAATATTATTTTTTTATTTAATTACTTTAAATTGTAATACTCACCCTCCTGTGAAAAATACAGCAGCTTGAGCAGTTAGATTATCCTGATTGAATTCTAAATACAATAAACAATAATAATAACATTAATTTGAATAAAGTATCAAGAATTAATTATTAATAATTTACCGAAAACTTTTTTTCCTGGATTATTCATATCATCTCTTTTTAATTCAATTAATAAATCAATTAAATCATTTTGTTTTTGTCCAGATCGTTCACGTTCAATAATAGTTGTCCACAATGCATCAGTCAAAAACTGTGTTAATTTTTTTGAAAAAAATTTAATACCAAATGTTTTTGTCAAAGATGGCATAAAAAATATTGTATTAAATTCTTGCATTCGTAAGTATGATAACTCAAACATTTTCATTCCATTTTTTCGAAATTCAGCATTTGGATTTTTTAGTGAATTTGCTCTCAATCCATATGCTGTTGTTGCAATCATGTCAGTTGTAAATTTAGCACATATTTCTTTCAGTTCAATTGTTCTTCCATCATCTAAAATGATCATTAATTAGTTAGAAATAATAATTTAATTTTATTAATTATATTATTATAAATGTATTTAAATACCTTTTAAATCAAGTGATTCCAGATAAGTATCTAAATCATATGAAACTTCTAACATACGTTCAAACATTAATTTTAAACGTCCAGATGTATAAATTGGTGTCAATTTTGATCTAACATATTTCCATGCTGGATCTTTTAACAAAAATAAATTTCCATATCCTAATTCATCTTCTGAATGAGTTGCACTGTAACGGTCTTTGAAATAATTAAAATCTTTAACAAGTATATTTTTAATAATTTCTGGATCACGTAATAAAAGCATTGGCTTATCTAAACCAAAAAATCCAACATAAGGCTCATTTTTAGTACTGTTATAAATTCCATCAAGTAATTGTCCTGGCGATTTTTTTACTATTATTAAATCCAAAAGGTTTCCAACAAATGGCAATGGTGATACATATTTTACACCTTTGTTTTTCCAATAATTAAAATTTCTAGTCATATAAAAATATGACATTAAAACCAGTATGATTATTAAAATAAACAAGTGAACATACACCATATTTATATGAAAAGTGAAATTATTTTTTTTATTTTATTTAAGTAATATAATTGTGTGTCGTTCTCAATTAACATATACAAACCAATTGAGAAAACCGAATGCTTTCTTCAACATATTGTGAGTAATTTTATATCATTTATAAATAACATAAGTATATGATAAAAAAATAATCATGCGTGGGTAAATACCAAGATTGCATTTGTTTTTTTTTTCATTTTCTTCGTCAATAATAAATATAAAAAAATATAAAAAAATTGAAATTTATTTAAATTTTAATATTTTTTTGATAATTCATTTATCTATTCTTATTAAACATTTCAACTCCTCTCTTTTGTGAATGTAAGAATAAAATTGTTTTCCACACACAAAAGAAAAATAAAAATATACTCAATCAGTACAATATATTTAAAAGTGTATGCTTCCATCAACATATTGGAAGTAGTTTTATACCACTTATATCAAATAAAACGATTATAATAATAAATAATCATGAACGTGTAAACGCCAAGCTCGCATTTCTGTTTTATTTTTTTTGATCATTGAATAATATGAATATTTTATATTCATTTAAAATAAATTTTAATTCTTGTCTGCTGTGAACGTAATAATAAAATATACTTAATCAATACAATATATATAAAAATTAAAAAAAAAATGAACGCACAGTTATCTGCCAAAGAGCAATGTAGTTCAAAAAATCAACAGTGATAATATTTTATGTGAGAAAAACAAATATAAATAGATTAATAAAAAAAAAATAATTTACAATAATAATTGAATATTCTCAATCTCTTTTTTTTTCATAATAAGATATACAATATTAATAGTATTAATTTATAAACATAAGTCATAATTTAATATGTATTAATTATTTTATAATATTTACTTCATATTTTCATTAACAAGTTTACGTATATTTAGAGTAACACCATTTTCAGCTGTTGTTACAAGACATCTAGGATTAAATCGAATAGGTATTTGTGTTTCTTCACAAGGTGATACCTCGTATTTTGATAGCAAATTAACTAATCCTAGTTTTGATTGCATCAATCCAATTCTTAGACCTAAATTATAATAATTATTTAATATTATTTTTATTAATTATACATTAATTATTATAAAACAATAATATTACCAATGCAAACATGTGGTCCATCACCTGTAAAATAATATTAATATCTACATATTTATTTGTAATTCTAATTTCGTATAGCTTTGTTAATTTAATAAAAAATAAAAAATTACCAAATGGTAAATAAACTCCAGTTGTACGTTCTTCTTTTGCTTCAGTTGTAAATCTTTCTGGTATAAATTTTTCTGGTTCTGGAAAATATTGTGGATCATAGTGAAGTCCATAAAGTGATATATAAACAGGTGTACCTTTTGGTAATGTTATATTTGAATTTGGTACTTTATAATCATATACTGCTTCACGATCTAAACTCGGTAGAGGTGGATATTTTCTCAGTGTTTCTTTAATAACCATATCTAAATAAGGCATTGTGTTTACCTATAATATAAAAAAATAAAATATCAAATATATAGGTTCATTAACATATAATTTCATAAAAATTATTCATAAATTACCATATAATAAGTAACTTTGCCATTATTTTGATCAAGATATTCTAAAATTTCATTACGAAGTTTTGTTTGAATTTCTGGATAAATTGCTAATTCACACAAAGCCATCGATAAAAGACTTGAGCTATTTTATAAATATAATAATATTATTAAATATAATTATAAATCAATATTATTTTATTACCTTGTTTCAAAACCTCCAGTAAAAAATACAGTTGCTTGAGCAAGAAGATTATCACCATCAAATTCTTTTAAAAAAATAAACAAATAAAAAATAATTAATAATAATGTTATTTATAAAAAAAAAAAAGTAATAAATAAATATATTATAATTAATTACTGAATAATTCTTTTTCTGGTCCATCAATTTGATTACGTCGTAAATCAATTAAAATATCCATAAGATCACCTCTTTTAATTCCAGATTTTTCACGTTCATCAAGTGTTTTCATAAAAATACTTCTAAAAAATTTTGTACTATCTTTTGGTATAAATCTAAGACTCAATTGTTCAACAAATTGTGGTAAAAAAAATAATGATGTTAATTCTAAATTTCTCAAAAATCCAGTACTAAATATTTTTTTTCCTTCTCTTCTGAATTCAGCATCTGGATTATTAATTGAATCTGCTCTTAATCCGAATGCTGTTGTTGCAATCATATCTGTTGTAAATCTAGCTGTTAATTCTTTAAATTCAATATTTTTTCCTTCACCTAAAAATAATAAATAAATACTTTAATAAATAAAAATTATATTTTATTATAAAATATATTTACCTTCAAGTCCTAATGATTCTAAAAAAGTATCAAAATCATATTCAACTTCTTTCATTAATTCAAACATTCTTTTTAATTTTCCTGATGTATAAACTGGTGATATTTTTGAACGTATTAATTTCCATATTGGATTTTTAGCTAAAAATAAATTAACATATCCAAGTGTATCAGCAGTACTTGAACTGAGAAATCTATTTTGAAATATATTTGAATCACGTACTAGGATATTTTTTATTAATTCAGGATCACGTACAAGAAAAAATGGTCTATCAAATACATAAAAACCCATATAAGGTAAACCAGAACCCCAATTATACATATCTTGAATACATTGTCCTGGTGATTTTTTTATCAATAACATATCACCAATATTACCAATAAATGGAGTTGGTGGTATTTCAGCAACACCAAGCTTTTTCCAATAATCAAAATTTCTAGTCATATATAAATATGATAGAATAACAAATGATACCACTAAAAGTATTAAATCAATACTCAAATAATTTGTTATTAATCCCATTTTTAATATATAATCAAACTTCTTAATATATATTTATCAACAAATAGTGTAGCTAACAAATGCTACAACTGAACAAAATAAATTTATTAAATACTTGTTTATTTATAACAAATCAAATGCGAATTATCATTGAATTTGCATCAATTTTATTTTCAAATTTTATTTAAGTTACATAAAGGTGTGTCGTTCTCAATTAACATATACAAACTAATTGAGGAAAGTATTCACTTTCCTCAAAATATTGCGAGTAATTTTATATCATTTATAAATAACATGAGCATATGATAAAAAAATAATCATGAATAGGTAAACACCAAAATTGAATTTTTTTTATTTCATTTTCTTCATCAATAAATAATATGTATAAAAATATTAAATATTGAAATTTATTTTAATTTTAACATCTTTCAATAATTTTTTTATCTATTTTCATTAAACATTTCAACTCCTCTCTGTTGTGAATGTAATTCAATTCAAAAGAAAAACAGAAATATACTTAATCAGTACAATATATGTAAAAATAAAAAAAAAACTCAAAGTCATCTGCCAAAGAGCTAATGTTACAAAATAAATAAATAATAAAAATTTCAAGGACATGGTGATTGTACAATCTTATCACAATTTATTATCGTATATATAATTGAAAATACCTTGTTGTTAATCGATCCCTTTATTATTATTAAAGTACTTCAAATGATATACATTATCAGCTAGTGATAAGATATCAATGACCAAGCCCTTGCAACTTTTAATTTTTTTTATAATAACTTATGATCAGTACTAAAATTTTTAATAATAAAATATTTTATAATAGTCATCTTGAAAAATAAAAAAAAATTCGTACTTATTTTCGTAGAAAAATTTGTATTTATTTTTTTTTTAAGTGTTGCGTGATATACGTGATAAGTAGTAGTAAGTAAAATAATTAAAGGAAATTAATTAATAATTATTAAACAAGTTTTCAATTATGTTACAAATCTTGATTTTTTTATTTTTTAAATAAAAATATTTTGCATGTCATTATAATAATTAATAATTTTTTAAATTAGTTTTTTTTTTTTTTATTTATAAAGAAAAAATTAATATTTATTTATTTATTTATTTTTTTATGTATACAGATTTGACATAAACAGATTAAAAATTAATGATATTCATTTATAAATCATTATTCAAATAAACTACCGAGATAATGATTGAAATTGAAATAATAATGATTGAAATTTAAATTTTTATTTTTCGAACATTTAAATGAATGCCTGACTCCGATGATGTTAATAAATATTTTGGACTTATTTTAAGTGGAACAACAGTCTCTTTACAAGGTGAAAATTCGTAATTTAAAATCATTTTTATTAGACCAAGTTTTGTTTGAAGTAAACCCAATCTTTGACCTATAAATTATCATGAAAAAAAAAAAAAAAAAAAAAAAGATTATTAACAATAATATTATTAATCTTAAATATAATAGATTCGATTATTTATTTTTTTTTTTTTTCATACTTACCAATGCATATGTGAGGCCCCATGCCAAATGCGAAATATGTTGATGATGCTGCATTTGTATTGATTTTATAAAATCTTTCAGGATCAAATTTGTCTGGATTTTCATGATATTTTGGATCCATATGAATGCTTGAAATTGGTATATAAACTGGTGTTCCTTTCTCAATAATTAAATCAGTACCAGGAACTTTGTAATCTGCATCTGCAATACGATCTAAAAATGACAATGGTGTATATAATCTCAGTGTCTCTGACATAACCATTTGCGTATATGGCAGTTGATTCATCTGAAAAAAAAAAAACATGAAATTATTATCAGCAACACAGATGCTCTGGTAGAAATATTTCTCCGCCTTTTTCCTAACCACAGGTATTTTTCGAAAAAACGTGGACAAAAGACGGAGAGATATTTACACCAGAATAAAAATCAAATAAAAAAAAGTTATTAATACCACTATCTCGTATTCGAGTTTTCCATTATTTTCACTGATAGCATTTTTTATTTCTTGTCGAACACGATTTTGAATTTCCGGATGTAAAGCCAATTCATATAAAGTAAAACTCAATAATGCACTTGAAGTTTCGAATCTGTTTAAAAAATGATTTTTTTATAAATTAATCTATAGCTTAAATATTATTTTTTTATTTAATTACTTTAAATTGTAATACTCACCCTCCTGTGAAAAATACAGCAGCTTGAGCAGTTAGATTATCCTGATTGAATTCTAAATACAATAAACAATAATAATAACATTAATTTGAATAAAGTATCAAGAATTAATTATTAATAATTTACCGAAAACTTTTTTTCCTGGATTATTCATATCATCTCTTTTTAATTCAATTAATAAATCAATTAAATCATTTTGTTTTTGTCCAGATCGTTCACGTTCAATAATAGTTGTCCACAATGCATCAGTCAAAAACTGTGTTAATTTTTTTGAAAAAAATTTAATACCAAATGTTTTTGTCAAAGATGGCATAAAAAATATTGTATTAAATTCTTGCATTCGTAAGTATGATAACTCAAACATTTTCATTCCATTTTTTCGAAATTCAGCATTTGGATTTTTTAGTGAATTTGCTCTCAATCCATATGCTGTTGTTGCAATCATGTCAGTTGTAAATTTAGCACATATTTCTTTCAGTTCAATTGTTCTTCCATCATCTAAAATGATCATTAATTAGTTAGAAATAATAATTTAATTTTATTAATTATATTATTATAAATGTATTTAAATACCTTTTAAATCAAGTGATTCCAGATAAGTATCTAAATCATATGAAACTTCTAACATACGTTCAAACATTAATTTTAAACGTCCAGATGTATAAATTGGTGTCAATTTTGATCTAACATATTTCCATGCTGGATCTTTTAACAAAAATAAATTTCCATATCCTAATTCATCTTCTGAATGAGTTGCACTGTAACGGTCTTTGAAATAATTAAAATCTTTAATAAGTATATTTTTAATAATTTCTGGATCACGTAATAAAAGCATTGGCTTATCTAAACCAAAAAATCCAACATAAGGCTCATTTTTAGTACTGTTATAAATTCCATCAAGTAATTGTCCTGGTGATTTTTTTATTATTATTAAATCCAAAAGATTTCCAACAAATGGTAATGGTGATACGTATTTTACACCTTTGTTTTTCCAATAATTAAAATTTCTAGTCATATAAAAATATGACATTAAAACCAGTATGATTATTAAAATAAACAAGTGAACATACACCATATTTATATGAAAAGTGAAATTATTTTTTTTATTTTATTTAAGTAATATAATTGTGTGTCGTTCTCAATTAACATATACAAACCAATTGAGAAAACCGAATGCTTTCTTCAACATATTGTGAGTAATTTTATATCATTTATAAATAACATAAGTATATGATAAAAAAATAATCATGCGTGGGTAAATACCAAGATTGCATTTGTTTTTTTTTTCATTTTCTTCGTCAATAATAAATATAAAAAAATATAAAAAAATTGAAATTTATTTAAATTTTAATATTTTTTTGATAATTCATTTATCTATTCTTATTAAACATTTCAACTCCTCTCTTTTGTGAATGTAAGAATAAAATTGTTTTCCACACACAAAAGAAAAATAAAAATATACTCAATCAGTACAATATATTTAAAAGTGTATGCTTCCATCAACATATTGGAAGTAGTTTTATACCACTTATATCAAATAAAACGATTATAATAATAAATAATCATGAACGTGTAAACGCCAAGCTCGCATTTCTGTTTTATTTTTTTTGATCATTGAATAATATGAATATTTTATATTCATTTAAAATAAATTTTAATTCTTGTCTGCTGTGAACGTAATAATAAAATATACTTAATCAATACAATATATATAAAAATTAAAAAAAAAATGAACGCACAGTTATCTGCCAAAGAGCAATGTAGTTCAAAAAATCAACAGTGATAATATTTTATGTGAGAAAAACAAATATAAATAGATTAATAAAAAAAAAATAATTTACAATAATAATTGAATATTCTCAATCTCTTTTTTTTTCATAATAAGATATACAATATTAATAGTATTAATTTATAAACATAAGTCATAATTTAATATGTATTAATTATTTTATAATATTTACTTCATATTTTCATTAACAAGTTTACGTATATTTAGAGTAACACCATTTTCAGCTGTTGTTACAAGACATCTAGGATTAAATCGAATAGGTATTTGTGTTTCTTCACAAGGTGATACCTCGTATTTTGATAGCAAATTAACTAATCCTAGTTTTGATTGCATCAATCCAATTCTTAGACCTAAATTATAATAATTATTTAATATTATTTTTATTAATTATACATTAATTATTATAAAACAATAATATTACCAATGCAAACATGTGGTCCATCACCTGTAAAATAATATTAATATCTACATATTTATTTGTAATTCTAATTTCGTATAGCTTTGTTAATTTAATAAAAAATAAAAAATTACCAAATGGTAAATAAACTCCAGTTGTACGTTCTTCTTTTGCTTCAGTTGTAAATCTTTCTGGTATAAATTTTTCTGGTTCTGGAAAATATTGTGGATCATAGTGAAGTCCATAAAGTGATATATAAACAGGTGTACCTTTTGGTAATGTTATATTTGAATTTGGTACTTTATAATCATATACTGCTTCACGATCTAAACTCGGTAGTGGTGGATATTTTCTCAGTGTTTCTTTAATAACCATATCTAAATAAGGCATTGTGTTTACCTATAATATAAAAAAATAAAATATCAAATATATAGGTTCATTAACATATAATTTCATAAAAATTATTCATAAATTACCATATCATAAGTAACTTTGCCATTATTTTGATCAAGATATTCTAAAATTTCATTACGAAGTTTTGTTTGAATTTCTGGATAAATTGCTAATTCACACAAAGCCATCGACAAAAGACTTGAGCTATTTTATAAATATAATAATATTATTAAATATAATTATAAATCAATATTATTTTATTACCTTGTTTCAAAACCTCCAGTAAAAAATACAGTTGCTTGAGCAAGAAGATTATCACCATCAAATTCTTTTAAAAAAAAAAACCAATAAAAAATAATTAATAATAATGTTATTTATAAAAAAAAAAGTAATAAATAAATATATTATAATTAATTACTGAATAATTCTTTTTCTGGTCCATCAACTTGATTACGTCGTAAATCAATTAAAATATCCATAAGATCACCTCTTTTAATTCCAGATTTTTCACGTTCATCAAGTGTTTTCATAAAAATACTTCTAAAAAATTTTGTACTATCTTTTGGTATAAATCTAAGACTAAATCGTTCAACAAATTGTGGTAAAAAAAATAATGACGTGAATTCTAAATTTCTCAAAAATCCAGTACTAAATATTTTTTTTCCTTCTCTTCTGAATTCAGCATCTGGATTATTAATTGAATCTGCTCTTAATCCAAATGCTGTTGTTGCAATCATATCTGTTGTAAATCTAGCTGTTAATTCTTTAAATTCAATATTTTTTCCTTCACCTAAAAATAATAAATAAATACTTTAATAAATAAAAATTATATTTTATTACAAAATATATTTACCTTCAAGTCCTAATGATTCTAAATAAGTATCAAAATCATATCCAACTTCTTTCATTAATTCAAACATTCTTTTTAATTTTCCTGATGTATAAACTGGTGATATTTTTGAACGTATTAATTTCCATATTGGATTTTTAGCTAAAAATAAATTAACATATCCAAGTGTATCAGCAGTACTTGAACTGAGAAATCTATTTTGAAATATATTTGAATCACGTACTAGGATATTTTTTATTAATTCAGGATCACGTACAAGAAAAAATGGTCTATCAAATACATAAAAACCCATATAAGGTAAACCAGAACCCCAATTATACATATCTTGAATACATTGTCCTGGTGATTTTTTTATCAATAACATATCACCAATATTACCAATAAATGGAGTTGGTGGTATTTCAGCAACACCAAGCTTTTTCCAATAATCAAAATTTCTAGTCATATATAAATATGATAGAATAACAAATGATACCACTAAAAGTATTAAATCAATACTTAAATAATTTGTTATTAATCCCATTATTATTTAAACAATATATGTACAATTAAACTTCTTAATATATATTTATCAACAAATAGTGTAGCTAACAAATGCTACAACTGAACAAAATAAATTTATTAAATACTTGTTTATTTATAACAAGTCAAATGCGAATTATCATTGAATTTAATTATTGATGACCTTGTCAGAGCTCAGACTGTTATATTATTATAAAATCTGCAACTATGTAAAAAAATCATTTATCAAATTGCAACATTGCATGACAATTTATGTAATTGTTTTTCAATTCAAAGTATACAGAATTTTTTGTGTGGATATTTCAATAGATGACATGTTTAATGGATTATAAATTCAAATTGTTTTTTTTTTTTAATTCAAATAAACTTTGTAACTTTGTAATTATGAATTATTTATTTATTTTATTTTTTAATTACAATATTTTTTAAAATATATATATACACTCAGTACAAATAATAAGAATACAAAAAAAATTATTAAATCGCAATTCATGCAGCTGTTGATAATAAAATAATTATTTAAAAAAAAAAAATTTATTTATAAAAAAAAAATTGACAAAAGTACACATGCTATTCGATTGAATTAAAAAATTTATCATTGTAAATTTTTTTTTTTTAATTGTACAAATTAAAAAAAAAATTAATATACTTACATACTCGCTAGTTTTAAAAATACCAGGATGTATGTATTCATGTTTATCGGTAAATTTTACTGGCTATAATTTTAATTTTTTTTTTTATTTTGAAAAATAATAGAAAATAGAAAAAGACAACAGGCAATGGGACGTTAGCAAGAGTAAACTATGGCGCAGTTATAATTTAACTAACTGTGATAAGTTAAAAAAAAAAAATTAAAATTATAAATTAAAATCAATAATTACATCAAACATTTAATTTTTAATAAATGCCTTGAAAGTTTGAAATAATTATTGGAAAATTTATCGCGTCAATTCTTTTATAAAAATTTTGAGCATATTGTCAAGGATTTTCATATCAGTTTTATCAAAGACTGAATCATGTCAAGGACATGTATTTTCTATTATCTTAGAAAAATTAAAACAAACTAAAAAAATTATATGATTAGTAATAAATTTATATTAAATTTATATTTATATTAATATAAATTTATAATAAAAAAAACAAACGACAAATATTTAATTTAATTATTTTAATTGCTAGTAATTTTTGATGATTCTTTTCCACCAGTAAAATCAAGACTGTCATATTCCAAAGCACTTGCATTGTCATAGTACGCATAATCGTAATCACTTTTTTTAGTAACCTTAGACTTGTTTGTTGTTGCATCAATAAATTTTGTTGTTGTTGATGATATTGGCTTTGATGTTGTACTTGGAAAAGCTGTAACTCTTTGTGTTGTTGATTGTTGTTGTTGTTGTTGTTGTTGATAAGATGAACGTTGATTATTATTGCCATTGAAACTGTTTGGGTTGTAAGTTGTTGGTGAACCATTTCGTCTAGATAATAAAGTAGAATAAAATTTAAAATAAAAAAAAAACCGGAAGTGAAAGTTATAATATAATACACAATAAATAAATATAAAAATATATACAAATGACTTTTCTTGTATCTCAATCTGGCTTTGTTCAAGAAGGTCAAATGACTTATGTTAATCAGATAATTATTATTTAGTATTTTTTGTAATACAATAATTTATCTTGTAAATGAATAGCAAAAAAAAAAATTAAATAAAATTAAATCATTTAGCAATAAGAAAGTTTATATATTTATTTATTTTATTTGATTTTTTTTTTTTTTTTTTTTTTTTGCATTGAATTTCTCTTGTTATTGTATGTATTCAAATAAAAAATAATAAAAATTAATAATTTACCTATTTGATGATGATGGTGTTGTTGTTTTTGGTAATTCAGCAAGAAGATTAACACTTGCTGGACTAAATCCAAGTCCAGTTTGTGCTCTTGATAAATCATAAAGTGCAGTACTTGATTCAAAAAATTTACCATTATTTGAATTATCATAATTATTATATTGTGTTACTTTTTTAGGTGATTTTGTTGAATCAAATTTATTATTTTTATCATAATATTGTCCATTATCATTATCTTGTGCATTATAACGATCAACACCACGTGAATTATTATTATCAAATTTTTTAGAAACTGTTGAATATGTTGTTGGTGAATAATTTTGATAATATTTTGTTGTTGATATTATATTTTGTTTTTGAGTTACAAAATTTGCTTTACCAGTATATTGATTATCATTATTATCATAATTATCATAATCAGTTGTAGGTAATGATGTTGTTGTTGTAAATACTGGTGTTAATGTTGATGATTTTTGTACATTATTATTGTTATAATTTCTTGATTCAGTTTGTTGATAATTTGTTGTTGGTTCAAATGTTGTTGATTGTTGACGTAAATTTTGTTGATTAAATTGTTTATTCTGATTATTAAAATTAGCTTGATAATTTTGATTATATGTTGTTGGTTTTTGAGTTGTTACACTTTGTTGATAATTTTGATTAAATGAAATTGGCTTGTTTGTTGTTGATGATGATGTAATTTGAGCAATATTATAATTATTGTTATTATTATTATTACTTGTAGTTTGTTGATGTGAATTATAATTATTGCTGTATGTTGTTGGTTGAGGTGTAGTACTTGATACATAAAATGTTGTACTGTATGATTGTTGAGGAGATGTTGATACTGGTCTAAATGTTGTTGTTTGTGTATTATATTTTTGATTATTTTGAATTTTACTAAATTCTTGAATTGGACGAATTGTTGTTGTTGATGATACAAAATTGTTTCTTTGATTATTATTATAATTTCTGTAATTATTTTGTAATAATGATGATGATGTTGGTGATGGTGATGGTAATGATGGTGGTGGTGTGACAGTTGTAGTTGTTGTTGTTGTAGTTGTTGATGATGATGCATAATTATTACCATTATTTAAATTATTATTATTACTGTAATATTGTTGTTTTCTAGCAACTTTACGTACACCTAATTTTTTTTTAGGTGCTGGTATTGGTTCTTGATATGTTTTTTCATTTTCATAATCTTCATCATCTTTACCATTATTTCTACTATTGTAAAAATTACTACTAGAACTTGCACGAAGAATATCACCTTTATTATTTTGTGAATTATAATTACTTGTTGTTGATGAAATACGATTTAAATTATGATTAATTGGTGATCTTATTGGATCATTTGATTCACTGCGTTGAAGATTATCTTGTGGTTCAGCATCACTACGAACTGAATCATAATGAAGAGATTCAAGACCAGATCCAAGACGATATAAATCAAAATTATCACTTGCATAATAAAGTGTTGCTGCTTCACAATCAACATCATACCAATCAGCACATGTTTGACTTTCTTGATCAAATGCTGTATCATTTGGACACAAAAATCTAAAGAAAAAAAAAAAAACAATAAATTTGTAAAATATATTTGTTAATATTTTATTAAAGTATGTAATATTATTGTGGGTAGTTGTGGGATTAATTGTAGTGCTTACTTATAATCCTGTATGAAACCAGCAACGGAAACACACACGTGGAATAACTGACAGTCAGTCTCAGGATCAGCATAGTAGCTACCCACGATTTTGTTGCGACAGGTAAATGTTGTTTCCGGCATAAATTGTTGTGAATATCTTGGTGCTGGTCTCTGAAGACCCAGTACACAGCTCCAAACTATTCCAGCTTTTGAAACAATAAAATTACACAATAAGATACTTCATTGTATCGCTATTTTATTCACAGTATTATTTAATTAAAAAAAAAAAAAAAGTTTTTAAAAAAAATTTTCTAGAATAAATAATTTTAATTTGTTAAATAATATTAGTTTTTTTTTTTTTTTAATTTTTATTTATATATTAAATAATTAAAATTAATGTAATTGTTTTTTAAATTTTTTAAATTAAATTTCATGCAAAATTAATTTAAGAAATTTTTTTTTCACTAATATTTTCTCTTTTTAATATTATTGATATTTTAATTTTTTTCATCACGAATTATTATTAGAATAACAAAATTTATTTGTATTTTAAAATACACAAATGACATTATAAAAAAAAAAAAAAAAAATTAAATAATCATGCAATATTAACGCACGCACATTCAAAAATTTTTATATAAAAAAAATAAAAAAATTTCATCAATCATCCAATAAAATATACACATAAAAAACTATCCACTTATTTATTTAAAAAATTATAATGAACAAATAAAAAAATTTGAATAATAAAAAGACCCAAAAAGAACCATTTCTTTAATTTTTTTTTTTTTTTTCATCAAATTATTATTCAAAATTTAATTAATAATTATTTATTAAATAAACTAACCAATGGAAAAGAAAAATAAATTCTTGAGTGTCATAATTTCACTTGTATTTTTCAGATAAAAAAAAATAAAAGAAACTAACAATTAAAAAAAAAAAAAAAAAAAAAAAAACAAAATAAATTTTAAAAAAAAATTCACTTTTTGTAGGATATTATGGATGTGAATACTGTGTGATAATATATTGTTCCTATAAAATAGAAGATGAACCTTCTCAATTCACTTCGAAGATGCAACTGCGATATTGCCGGTGAATGTCTTAGCAAAGAAGATAAAAGTTCTCCGGATGCCAGTAGAATTGAGGATGGGTTATTGGAGTTGGGCAGGTTGATGTTCATCAAAAGAAGGGGCAACATCAACATTAATATACAGACAAGAATAATCCAGGTGAATGTAAACTAACTTTTTTTTTTTTTTTTTTATAAAATAAAAAAAAAATAAAAAATACAGAGAGAAAGAAAAATATACATGTACGTAACTTGACGTTACATCATATTTGCAAACCCAAATGTATTAGTACACAACTGAGATAAAAGATGAAGAATATATTTTTAATATCAAAAAATATATAATAAGTGGATTTTTTTTTTTTTTATGCAGTAAGTACACATTGTAAGAATAACTCTCTAATGTTTTTTTCTATTAAAAATCATGTTATGTCAACAACAATTTGGTGACTTTAACAGAAGAACATTTACTTTCCCATTTTTTACAAAAAAAATTTACTTTTTTATTATTATTTTTTTTATTTTTTGCATTTTATTATTTTAATTATAAATTAAATTAATAAAAATTTAACAAATTTATTTGTTTTTTTTTCATTTGATAATTAAAATTATATACATATTTTTAAATTAAAAAAAAAAAAATTAAAATAATTTTTGTAATGCAATCAAGTGGGCGATCATTACCATCAGTATACTTTGATGTGGGAAGAATTGTTTATGACTCAAAATAATAATTATAATTAAAATAATAATGATAAGTATCTAAAAATAAAACTTTCATTTTAATTGATAAAAATAAAAAGGTGTGCCAAAAGAAAGTAATTTTATAAATAAAAAAAAAAATTGATTAATAATATTATCATATAATTTATTGTTTATAAAATGACCTTGATTATGTTTTATTATAAATTATAATATATAAATAGATAAATAAAATTAAATAATATTGTTTTGAAATTATTTTTTTATATATTGGAGGACAATATTATTGCAATAAATTTAATTTTTATTATATCTATTTATTATATTTGTATAGGTCAACTACAAATACTTGGATCAAAATAAAAATATGTATTGTTGCTTTATATTATATTTTTAATTTATATATGTCTTTTGCATATATTGTTATTTAATTCCATTTAATTTAAATATGTTTTTATGATTTAATTTATATCTTTTCATTTGTAAATAACACAACATATAATATATGAAAACACTCGTGACCTGAAAAATTTAAATATTTTAGTATAATTATAAACTTTATGATTTTAAATAAAAAATTTATGTAAAATTACTTTTTTGCAACTTTTGATATACCTATACTTAAATTTTTTTATAAAATATTTTTATTATTTATTTGTTTTTATTTTATTTTGAAGGATTTTAATAGTTCAAAAATATCCTGAGGCTATTGTCAAGATGTTGTACTTGAATCATTGCTTGTGTCATTAAAAAATTTATAAAATAACATATTTTTTATATTTTTTTATTAAAAAGCCATGTCATGGGTCAGTGAGTTTTTTATTTTATTTTATACTTTTGCAAGTAAATATTTAAATTAAATAGAAAATATTATTATTTAAATATTAAAATAAAATATGCATAAGGATGTACAATTGTTTTATAATAATTTTATATATATATAAATTGAATTTATAAAATTAATTTATATATAGAAAGTTATTTGAATTATTAATTTTATTATTTTTCTTTTTTTTTTGATTTAAATATATTTTAAACAAAATATAATTTATCTAAAACCACTTGAAAGCCTTGGATATTAAAATTAAAAATATACAAAAAAATATAAAAATAATGTAAAATAATAATTATTTTTTTTATAAATTATAGGTATGATATTTTATAAAGAATATACATCTTTATATATATATATATTTGCTTGAGGAAACAGGTCACCTTGGTTATAATATTATTTTCATAATTTTTTATCATAATATAAATATCCAAACTAAAAAACTCATTGAAATTTATCATTGACTAAACAATTAATGCAAATTATCGTATAAAATTTTCATCTTGAATTTGGGTTAATGAACATGAATAAAAAAAAAAAGAAAAAAGTATATAAATATTATTTAGAAATAAAAAAAAAATTTTAAAAAATATTAAATCAAAAATATAATTATGTTCCCTTTAAAAAAATAGCAAAATTTAAAAGTATAAAATAAATATAATTTTCGATAAATAAATGTTAAAAATTGAAAGATTAAAAACTCTCTTGATAAATTAAAAAATGATAAATTTAATTGAATAATATTATTATTTAAAATAATAATGTGTTATTTATACACAGATGATGTTTATTTTATCGAATGGCATTATCAATACTCATCGATTATAATTAAAATTAAAAAAAAATAATAATCGTATATACTTGAATAAATAAACATCAACATAAATGTATCAATTTATCTATTAATTAAATTTTTTATTTTACAATTTATGAAAGAAAAGGGCGAAAGTTGTCTTCAATACTGATCTATCATATATGTATACCAGGTATATAAAACACGATATCCTCACAACAATAATCAACACATATTAAATATTTCAAGACATATATTTATATTTAAAAAAAAAAAAAAAAAAAAAATTAAATAAATATATAAATATCATGGTTAAAACAAGACGAGTCATCTTCATCATGTGTATACACAACCTCCGGCATTTTAACACTAAATATATATAATATGTTACTTTTATTTTCAACGCATTTCTCTCATTCACTTACAGCATCAAATAATAAAAAAAAAAATTCACATAATATACAGAGAAAGTTAACATTTCTTTGGTGATTAATTTTCTAACGTCATCTCATTGAACATATATTACGTGACACATCAAATTATTATTAATAAATAATTTAATAAATATAATATAAAATAATTTTTATTGTATTTTTTTTTTTTTGCAAATTGTATTGTTATATATTTTTTAAATTAATTAATTAATATAAAATTTATACAGGAAATATATAATCAAAAGTTTTTATACAAATAATTTGAAATTAATAAAATTAATTTTTTATTTTAAAAGAAAATATTATTAATTTTGATATAATGTTAGAATATTTATAGTTGTCAGATAAAATATATACACAATTATCTCTGATTATAATAAATTATATAAAATATTATTTATAATTATAGTATTAAAAATTTTTAAATAGTAGTTTAGTTTCTTTTTTTTAAAAAAAAATAAAAAAATAATAATAAATTATAAAGAATATATTATAAAATTGGAAAAAAAAAAAAAAAAACTAGATAAATATTTATATTGTGAAATAAATAAAATATAATTTAAAAAAAAAATAAAAAAATTGAAACAATTGAGAAAATCTGTGCAATGTGAACACGATTTGCCCTCGGAATTCCATTGATAAAGGTCAATAAACATTAAGGGTCGTTTGAACAAGTAAATAAAGATTGAAAGGTCCAACTGGTTTATTTTTTTTTTTCATTGACAGAATTTAAATATACTTGCACAAATAAAAGGATTAAATTATAATGCAAAAATGTAAGTTTATATATATATTTATAATTTTTTATATATAAAAAATCATTGGAGAGAAAGTAAAGAAAAGGTCAGGGATCATCACGAGACATTATTTTTTTTTCGGTATATTCTTTTTATTTTATTTTTTTATACTAACAAAAATAAAAAATTGACATAGAAAGGAATCTATCACGAAGTATATTAACTATATTTTTTTTTTTTTTAGATTTCTTCAATGAAAATTATCTCAAAAAAAAAAAAAAATCTCTACAAGTTTCCTGAAAGCTCGTGAAGTGAATCTTATTTTTAATTTCTTTTTTACATAATAATAACATACATGATAAAGAATAATAGTATTAAAAAAAATAATGATAATTATGATTTATTATCTGATGTAATTGTTATGATTTGTCTAGAAAAGAAAGATAAAAGAAATGGGTTAGTAAGAGGTAAATTTAGTCTCAAAGTAAAGCTGATTGTCATGATAAATATGATACATATCCGGGTTAAATAGTTTGCAACAGCGGAAATAAAATGTTAAGTGTTTATGATGTTTCAAATGAAACAGTAGTCAAAATGTTAAAAAAAAAAAAACAAAATATTAACATATTTAAAATTGTTTTTTTTTTTTTTTCACATAAAATTTAATTTAAATTTTTAAATTTATGAAACAAATTGATACATAAAAAATTTTATTTTTTTATTATTGAAAAATAATTAATATATATTGTTTTTTTTATTTTTTATTAATTACAACAAAGAAATATATATTTTTTTATTATTTTAAAAGAAAAATATATAATCAGGTGTATAATATTTGTAATAAATTTAAAAATAAAAAAAAAATAAATGAAAATGTGTTAGGTCAGCCTTGAAATCATTATTAATAATGTCTCCACATACATAAATTGTTTCTTCATTATAAACATATATATATAAATATTATTAATTTTTTATTATTATTTTAACACCAAAACACACTGAAGCATCAGTGAAAGTGTATTTTAATTTTTAATAAGAGGGAGGTAATAAACCACGTGTGTATATTGGCTACTTCTCACATTTATTTATAATATTAAAAAATATTTATATATATAAAAAAAAATATTATTCATTTTTATACCGTTATTATTTTTTTTTTTTGTATCTCATAATATTTTACACATAAATTTATTGTTTAGAATAACGTAGGTAGTCAGTTCTGTGTGATTTATAGATATCAAAAATTTGCATTTTATAAAAAGTTTTAAAAAACAATCACAAACGTCAATCAATTTTTTTTTTTTATTATTTTACTTAATTTTATTATTCTTTAAATAATTATTATTTCATAGCAATTTCTTTTAAATTTGCATAAAACTAATAATATAATAATTCATTTTTTTTTTTCTCAACAGATATATCATATATTTATTAATGAATTATTATTTTTATTTTATTTAAATTTTATTTTTATAATATTTGCCTAAAGAGAATTTAACTGACATGACTAATTATTTGTCAATGCTAATATATATTTTTTTTTAAATATATATACTCAAGTTGATTCAAATAAACCAACAAATGATATAAAAAAAAATATATAAATTAATCAAATAATTTAATTTAAAGATTGATATAATAGAAAAAAAATTGAATCATCTATTGATTGATTTAAAAAAATTTGATTAATTATATTAAGAAATAAATTATCATGAATAAAATATATTTAAATTTATAAAAATAAAAAATAATAATTAATTTACATTAATTTATATATATATATAAATAATTTGTTGGTATTTTAAAAGGATGCATGTTTATAATAATATATATTGAAGCTTGCATGTTTATTGAATATAAATATATTCACATAAAACCGCAAATAATATACCTAATAATATTTTAATAACGATCATTATAAAGTGTAATAATATTTTACGCTATATAAAAGTATTGCAAATATTGTTGTTGTTGTTGTTGTTAGCATTGCATGTTTTGATGACAAAGATAACATTTTAATTGTGTCACGTATTAATTTATGCCTTGTTTTTTAATTAAGCAAAACTGAACTTAAAAGTTCTGGTGCCTGTATGTGGGATTAACAGTATCATCAGCATCATCAGCATCATCAGCATCATCATCATAATTAGAGAGCACAAATAATGTATGTGATATATTACTCAAACATTTCAATTATTCCAACATATATATTTGATATTGTTTTTCGTTATTAATATTTATTTTTATTTATTTATAAAATAAAACTGCCTTGAACAGTCCTCGACCATCCACAACGAGTATTGAAGACGAGACATGTTAAGAAGGTCTTTCGTCCACGTGAGAAAGTGAAAGTTTAAAGTATCATCCACTTTACTTTGGCTCTTTGAAGCGACTCTTCTTTTCTGGTCTCTATGTACACTGTAAATTCAAACTATTTATTTATTTTTTTTTAACTTAATTTTTCTCTCTTAAACTTATACTTTAAACATTGATTCATCTCTTACTATGTTTTTTTATATAATTTTATTTATTTTTTATTTGTTTGAGTTATCGTTTTGGCCTCGAGAAATCTATTTGATGTCTTTGAAGGATTATTTAAAAAGTCACATCAACCTCTGATTGTGTCTCTCCTTCAACTTGTTCTTTAAATTTTAATTTATTTTTTTTTTTTTATGAACAATTGGCAAAAGCATGTCAATCTTCCATTGACCATACAACATTTCAAATTAAATGTATAAAATATTTTCATTTTTTTATTTTAAAAAACATGAAAGATTCCTTGCTCTGATTTTTATCTCGGTTAATTTTCTCAATTGAATATTTTCACTCTAAAATATTTTTGTATATCATTTTATAAAATTAATATATAAATAATTTAATTAAAAATTTTTATTATTTTATTTATTTTGCATATTAATATGTTATTTATTTATATATATATTATCAAACATTTTGTTGAATTATAAAATACAACTTTCATGGATATTTTATGAATCATTACGTGAATAAATTTTTTTATTATTTTATTTATTTATTTTTTTTATAATAATATTGAGTCAATCCATGGTATTATATTTATTTATATATATAAAAATTATTTATACATATATATTTGTTGGAATTCATTGGGCACGTGTTAAGGATATGGTGTATTTTGCTAAGATATACCCTCGAACAACGACAGAACGAGTGAAAGTCATACCAAGCATAACGAACGTGATTTCATCCAAGTGGTAAATATATATAAACTTATATTATATGTGCATACTTGCAGAACATCACCAACGACCTCCTTGATGTTTTTTTTTTTTAATTTATATAGAAAAAAAAAAAAAAAAAACCATTGGCAAGCCTAGATAACTCGTCTTGATTTTATTTTTCAATTTATTTATATTTATATAGATTTATTTTAGCATATAATATATATTCATGTTCAATTCGTTATTTACAATGGCACGTGGACATATATGGATACTTAATAGTTTGATAATATAAGTGCAAATTTTTTTGAGATTAAATATCTTCTATATAGACATTTAGAGAATGTATACAGCTCCAACTGTATTAAATTAAAAGATTATTTTTAATCAGTATTTTAATTTATATAAAAAAAAATATAATTATAATATTTATAATATTTTATTCATTTTTTTTTTTTTTTATAACTCAAAGTAAATTGTAAAGAAATGTTTTTATAATTATAAATTAAAAAAGTAAATTGTTTTTGTTTTTTTTTTTAATTATATTTTTAAATATTTTTTAATGAAGTGGTTAATGTTTATTTTAATTTTTTTTTTATGCTCTAATTAATTTTTAATTATTTCATATTAATTTATATATAGATTTAACAAAAATTTTAAAATAAACATGTTAATTACTAGGTTGTATGTTAAGTGTCATGTTGATTGAAAATAAGAGTAAATTATTTTTATTTTTTGAATATAAAATGATAAAGAAGAGTCAAGTGAAACAAAGCATGAAAAGTACTTTTTATACGCAACTATATATTTGTATTTGTATATATATATATAAACGTGGGATTATTTTTGTAATTTTATTAATTTTATTTATTTTTTTGTATTTCACTGAGGCGAGAAAAATAGGTGCGTGACTAATTAGTTAAACAATGACGTGGAAATTTTTGAAGTAACTTACTCAAAATTTATTTAATATTATTTTAAAAAATTTGGAAAAAATGAATTATTATAATTTAATTTTTTATGATTTTTTTAAGTATATTATATAATTCATAATAAAAATTATTTTTTAATAAGAATTTATAACTGAAATTTATTTTTTATTGATATTTTTAATTATTATTTAATTATTTTTTTGTTGATGAAGAGTTAAACTAATTTCGAAAGTATAAAATTCCCACGACGATGCGTTTTTTAAAAAAAAAAAAAATTATAAATAAAGTAGGTTTAAACTCACTCTCAGAAATAAAAAAAAAAATGATTAATTCGTAAGAATTTAATAATTCAATAAATAATTATTTTTATATACTAAAATATTTTAATATTATTCATGAGAAAATTTAACTTTAAAATGATAAAAAAAAGTTTTATTATCCAGTAAATCTATATTTATCATTAAAATTCAGTCAGTAAATTTAATTATCAACTTTATTTTTTTACTACTAAAAAATATAATTAATTTTAACTATTTAATATAAATAATAATAATATTATTTATATAATTTTAATAACGAACAATGTAAATTAACTTATCAAATTAAAATTTGAAAAAAAAAAAAAAACATAAAAAATATTTAATTATAAGTATAATTTAAATAATAAATTTTCATTAATATTATATTTCTTTTTTTATATATGTATATAAAAAAAAACATAAATATTTTATGTTAAATTTCCATAAAATTATGGAAGTATAATTTATCAGGTCGTTTATTTTCTACTTGTGATTTTTTAAAATAGTATAAATGTACCAATCCGGATGCGGATGATATATAAAATTACAAAATTGGAATATCTTGCGCAAAAAAAAAAAAAAAAAAAAATGTTAGATATAAAAAAATAAATAAATAAATTGCACGTGTAATCCATGGATATAATGATTGCAGTTTGTGTATCGAATGCTTGTTATATTTTCTATATGCTTGTCAACTCGTGCCATCGCACCACCATCACCATCATCACCAATGATTCAAGATAAATTGAATCAGTAAATAATACTGTTTTTAATTTTAATTTGACTTATTTAATTCAATTAAACATATGATTGGCAAACTAAAAGTTTCAAGTTGCTCAATATATAATGTTTAAATAAATCACTAAATTATCTATCAATATAATTATTATATTAATTGATGAATTTTTTTTTTTAGAAAGTTTAGTATTTAGCCCTTATTTAGAAAGTACAATAGAAATATTTAATTTTATTTTTAATTATTAATAGATATATAATTAAAAAATTATAATCTATCATATTAATTCATTTAAAAAAATTTTTTTTTCAACTTTTTTATATATTTTATAAAAAAGTTTTTTAAATTTTATAAAATTTTAATAATATAGTTTTATATATGTAAAGTGTGTTATTTAACATAAGTATATATTTTTATTTATATCTTGGCCTTTGGTAATATTGCAATTTTCTCTGTATAATATACAGTAAACATTCCAATAGAAAAAAAAAAAAATTGTATATATTTTTAGTTTATTTCTTTTGTAAATATAATATTGTTAAAAAATCGTGATAAATAAATGTCGAAAATAATGTCGTACTTGAAAATTTAAATATGATTGGTATTTTGTTTTTGATGTTCATTGAATTTATATTAATGCGAGAAGGAAAATGGCCAAAGAGAATTGTTTCGCAAGATCTCGATCGCAATGTCGAAATTGCAAAACTTTATGTATTTATTTTATATACTTATATATATATATATATATATATTTTTTTTCATACCTTCTCCACTAGTGATTTTTCAACAAACATGAACGAGGATTCTCTTTCGTGCTACAAATGTGTCTCTCTGATTGCGATGTCCATAAAACTGGCACAAGGATATCTGTCGAAAAAAAAAAAAAAAAAGTAAATAAAAATAACTAAATATATTATTAATAATTAAAATTATTATCATGTAAAATTAATATTTCATTTTTATCTAACAAATATTTATAAAAATTTTAATCGAAATAATTTAAAAAAGTAAAAAAAAAAACGTTGAGAAATATTTCAAGTCAATAAAAGGAAGAAGATTTTAAAAAATAAATTAACCAAAAAATATTCAAAATTAATACATAAAATTTTCTCTTATTTGTCCTTCAAACAGTTATTGTATATTTTATACAAAGAAATTAAAATAAATATAATTTCAATGTTGATATATGCATAAAAAAATACTTTGACTTCCTACTTAAAATGACTGTAATTAGTATGCTCTTTAAATGACAAAAAAAAAATAAATAAATGAATAAAAAAGAGTTATCTAACGATTGTATTTCACACGAGTATGATACTTGATATACAAAAAGAAAAAAAAATATATATATTAAAGACGACAGTAAATAGTAATAAATCATATATACAAAACAAAATAAAAATTTAAAATATCAAACATGTTTAAAAGACTATTTAAAAAAAAAAAAAAAAAAGCTATTTTATTATTTCTATTGAAAATTATTTATTATTTTACGTTAAAAATATATTAAATTTATTATTATTAAAATAAAAATTTAATATAATTAATTAATTTAATATTAATATTGATTAAATACCTTTTTTTCTTTCTTCAAATTGAGATAGTAAATTATTTTTTTTTTATATCATAGCAATATTATTTTGTACACACATTCCATTGGCAATTTGACTTTCTCTATGTAGCTGAATGATCCAGGTACATCTTTACAATAATGTACTTTATTAAACTATAAATTATAAACGTGTAAATATTTTTTTTAATAATAATAAATAATTAATAAAAAACTAGTTAAAATTTTATCAATATAAATATTTTAATAAATAAAAAAAATATATAATTAATAATAATAATAATAATAAATTTATTAATATTATTTTTAATAAATAATTTATTATTTAATTTATTTATATTATTTATATTGATTTCTATTATTTATATTTTGATTCGTTTCAATTGAACTTTCTTGATATTTTTATTAAATATAATATTATATGTTTATATATTGATTATAAAATTATAATATATGATGTGTATTATCGATCACATTTACCTGATTATAATCCAATGATATTTCCTCTTTAGTATCAGATATCTTTTTATTATTTATATTTTGTCCCCGGAAATATTGAACTGGTGAAAGTCAAAGGACATGACCGTGTGTGCAATTAGTTGAATCTTCACTTTAGACATATAACTTATATTGAAGATGCGAGAAAATTTTACTCATAAACCAGGAAGTTACCTGTAACAAAAAAAATATATCCAAGTATAATCAGTACATATATTTTACTTGTTATATATTTATTTATTAATATATATATATAATATTTATTTATTTATTTATTTTCATTTAAAATTTTAAAATTTATATTACTCAACAAGGGGGAAGTATAGAATATATTTGGCTTCCGGTTTAATTTATTTTTTCATTTTTTTAATATATATTTTTTCTATTATTATAATTTTACGTGCGAAAAAATAGCAATAGGGGTATTTGGTATCGTGAGAGTATTCTGATTATCAGTCCCACACACAAATACTTAAGACAATTATATTTTTTGTTATGAGATTGTGCTTGCCACCTGTTTAGTTTGTGTTGAATTTTTTTTTTTTTGTAATTCTTATAGCATCTAAATGGGTGCATAATAATTACATCGTAATATTTCTCATTCGCGTAACATGTTTTTTAATTTAAAAAACAATAAAAGTATATTTTTTTTTTGTAAAACTGATAAATTTAATTTCAATTGTTTACTTGAAATATTCATATTATTATGTGTGAAATTTTGTTGTATTAGATTGAAAAAAATATAAAATTAAAATATGATATAATTTAATTAAATATTGATTTTTAATATTTAATATATTTTTATTGAATGGATGAGAATCTTCAAGTGAAATTTTTTTAATAAAGAATTTCATATATACTTTTTTTTTTTTATATAAATTTGTTAAATGTCAAAGTTCATTGATCCATTGGATAATTTTTTTTTTAAAGATATTTAAACGATCTGATGCTTGCTCAATGCCATGAAATTTATAAAAAATATTAAATATCAAAAAAAATTAATATCTTAATATCTAATTGACAAATATAATATTTTTTGTTACATCAATTATATATTATTTGTAAATGTTTGTTGTTTTTTTTAATTTTTATTTATTTTTTTTATAATAGTGAAGAGAGTACTTTTAAAAAAAAATCTGAGCCTTGAATGCATGACCTTTTCATCCTTTTCAAATGCCATCAACATGATCGGATACTAGACACTATTGGCATCACCATGTCAAGAGACATGGTATATATTTTTTTTATGTTTTTTTTATTTTTTTTTTTACAAACTGTTATATACTTACTGTTAATAATTACATACGCAACCAACGAATTGAATATCAATTTTTATACTTTTATAAATTTTCTCCAACATTTTATTTCCTATAAATGTTTAACCAATAATTAATGGATTTTTTTTTTGTTGTGTAAAAATGTCAATTTTATTTTTTTACACTCAATTAATGATGATAAAAAAATTGACTTACCAAAGTTTATTAAAGTTTAAAACATTCATGATGCAAATATATGCATACCAAGACAATGATCTTTTATCCAACTATTTAATACAATAATTAATTAAATAATAATTATTAATTAAATAACGTTTTTCCTTTTGTAAAACAATACTTTTTTTTTTTTTTTTTTCAGTGTTCGTTATTTATGCAAAAACAGAGAGACAAGAAAAAATCCTGTGTTACCGATCATTTGCATAAACAAAAAAAAAAAATTAAAAGTGACAAAAGGGCTACCAACCGCCATTTTATATAAAAATAATAATAATAAATAAACAAATGATAATTAATTTACATATTTTATTATGCATTGTTGTTGATTTCATAATTATAATTGATCAAATTAATAAATAATGAATGTCAATAATATTCCTCAACAATGTCTTAAAGATCCACAATTTGTAAATGTTTGTGTTGCATCTTTGTGTTCACAAAAAATTAAATCAGAAAAATTAATTGAAGGTAAATATTAATAATTTTAAATTGTTATTTTAAATTTTTATTAATTGTTAATTATTAATTATAATATTTATACAGATGGAGAACAAGAACTCAAAGAAATTAAAGCAACTGTTATTAATCAATTGGAACATCGTAAAAAATTAAAAAAACAAATTCAAGAATATAGAGATTCAATTGGAATATTAGAGCCAGCTTTACAATGGTTAATTATATTATTATTTAAAAACAATTATTTATCATATTTAATTTATTTAATATTTATTTTATCAACAGTTTGGAAGATACTGACAAAGAATTAAATGAAAAGCTGAATGAAGTTAAAGCTTGCTTAGATACAGATCAACAAAAAATTGAACTTGAAAAAAAATCATTCATTGAAATTTTAGAAAATTACAAATTAACATGGCAACAATATCAGGTAATAAATTAAACATTTATTAAATTATTATTTTAATATTAATAAATAATATTTATTTATTTAGATTGAGTATGAAAAAATGCCAGGTGCAGTTAAAAGAAAAGAATCACAAGTAAATTTAAAAAAACAAGAAATACAATTAATGATAAAAGAATTCAAGAAAAATGAACTTGAAAAATTTTAACTCAAAGAATAATCATTAATAATAGACGTACTCAATTAAAAATTGTAGAACTATCAACATTATTATTGAAAAGATGGAACAGACAAAAGTATCATCTTGAAAAAGTCAAAGAAATTAAATTACTTAATGAAAAATTACAAAAACTTCGTGAACAAGTAAATTGCTGTTATTATTATTTTTATTATATTTTATATTTATTTTTTGTTGATTGTTAATAATAATAATATGTAATTTAATTTTTAGCATAAATTTTTAGTTGAAAAAAATAAAGAAAATGAAAAAATAAAATTATTAGCAAGACAACAAATGCCACCACCAAGATTAGATATTGGTTCATTTGCACGTACATTTTGTACTTCACAAAGTTCAAATTATCAACTAATTGATAATAAAAAAAGAAATTTAAATTATGAACGTGATTCTGATACAATATCAATAAACTCAGTAATGTATGAAGAAATGTGTAAAAATGATGATGATAATTCAACAACAAATAGTCCAGTTATTCAAACAACTCAAGATAATCAAGATAAAAGTATATTTATATAAATTAATTTTATTTAATTTTTTTTTAAACTAGTTTAATTATCATTAATTTATCAAATTTATTTTAGATTCTGTCTCGCCTTTATTAAATACTGTCAATGATAAAATT
Organism: Lysiphlebus fabarum; assembly: GCA_011426435.1. Classification (NCBI taxonomy): domain Eukaryota; kingdom Metazoa; phylum Arthropoda; class Insecta; order Hymenoptera; family Braconidae; genus Lysiphlebus; species Lysiphlebus fabarum. The sequence goes on from WSYQ01001257.1 coordinate 169,453, forward strand.
ATTGACTCAAATGTTGGTACATTAGAGACATATTATCGACAAATGTCACTTGAAAAAAAAAATGATACAAACATAGAATCTGAGATACCTCAAAAAGTTTTATCACCAGAAAAAATTATTGATAATATTAATCATGAAAAAAGATCACCATCACCAGAAACAATTAAAAAAAATAAACAAGATGAACCAGAACTAAAAAAACAAAAATTAATGGAATCAGTATCATCAAAACAAATAAAATTTAATGATGAAAAAATTATACAAATTGATAAACCATCTCGTTCAATGCCACAAATTAAAAAAATTGAACGTGTTAATCATCCATTGATGAAAAATCAAACAAATGAAAAAACTCCAATGTTATCAGATTTATTTTCACCTCATCATTATGCAATGTCTGATATGTCAAGTGCTGGTAATATTTCAACAACTGATTATTCAAATTTTGATTCAACAAGAGGTAATATTTATTATATAAAATTAAATTCATGTCATTAATTATTTTTGTAATATTTTTGATTATATATATTTTAGTTAATTGTAATATTGAAAAAAATGAAAGTAAAATGTCACCAATTCAAAGTTGGATGTGTGATGTTTCACCTGTACATTCACAAACATCATTTGTATCAGATATATCTGCTATTAAAAATATAAATAAAAATGATGATTCAACTGATGATAATGATAATAAAACAATTCCAGGTAGATTTGATTTATCTACAACTGAAAAAATACCAAATTTTATATTATATTTACTTGTTATAATCTATTTTTTTAGGCTCGAGCTTTTTCAACTTTTTTAATTCAAATAATACAAAAAATACTTTCTTTTAGAAGACTTCATATGATGACAGTCAACAAATATTATCAATACTATATTTTATTTTATTTTATTTTATTTTATAATTAATAACAATTAACTAATTATTTCTTCCGGTAATTATACTGAGTCATCATAAATATTCTCAGTAAAAAAATGTTTAAAAAAAAAATATCTTAAAGTATACATTTCTCTTTTTATATTTTGTAACAACACATCAACATTGATATGTGTGTTTTTTTCAACATTAAGATAAAAAAAAAAAAAAGAAATAAATTAAAATAATTTATAATGATAACTATTAATTATAAAATATGTTAAATATTTATTTCAAAAAAAAAAAAAAAAAAAAGATTTCAGTTTAAAAAATAAATAAAATGAAAGTACATAAGTTAATTATAAAATAATTATAATAAAAAAGAAAAAAAAAAAAAACAAAATATAATTAATACACAAAATAATATGTATAATATATTGAATAAAAAATATATTTTTGTTTTTTGAATATTTTGATAACAAATTCAGTAATAAAGTTATTAAATTGTTTATATTATTTATCCTCTTAAATATTTTCCAGTTCCATAACGTGATGATATAGCACTGCAACCAACAACAGCATCACCACGTGAACCATCTGGACATGTACAAACAGCAATATGACGACGTGCTTCACATTTAGCTGTTTGTGCACATTCTTTACCAGTACATGGATCTTGACAATAATAATCAATACATGCACGATTATCAGCACATTCATTATCACTTTGACATTCACCTTTTCGACAACTTGTTAATGCATTGCCAATATAACCAGGTTCACATGTACATACTGGTCTTTCTTTACCAGTATTATCATGGCCTGGAGTACAAACTGCATTTTCACCACATGGATTTGGTTTACAAAGATCCTCTGTAATAATTATATTAATTTATAAATTATTTAATATTTAATTATATAAATATAATTTGATAATTACCTGGTGTAAATGGTCTACAACTAACAAATGGATCACCAGTCATATCTCTTGGACAACTACAAACAGCTGTTGAACCACGTAATTCACAATTTGCATTTATACCACATGCATTTTCACATGGATTACTACATTTATGATATAAACATACTGGTTTACCACCTGGACAATCTCCATCACTAGTACATTCAGCATAACATCTTGTAAATGGACTACCAAGCCAATTCTATAATTGAAAAAAATACAAAAAAATTAACAATTTAAATAAAATAAATAATAATATTATTATTATTATTATTATTATTAATAATATATTTTAATTATTCAAAATTTACAGCTGGACAACTACAAGTTGGAACATGATTAATGACTCGACAATTAGCTCCAACTCCACATGCTCCAGCACAAGGATCTACACAGTTATTATTTAAACAGGATTTGTGATTTGCACAATCATCATCAACTGTAATAAAAAATAAATTTTAAATTAAAATATTTAATTAATGACAAATAATTTAAATATTAAATTTTATTATTTATATTATTTATTACTTTGACATTCAACACGATGACAGTGAGAAAGAGGATCACCAATATAAAGATTAAGACATGAACAAACTGGTCTTCCATCAGTCATTGTACATTTTGCATTTGTTCCACATGTATAAGATCCACAACCTAATTAAATTTAATTAATTATTTATCAATCATTTAATTAACAAATTAATAAAATTATAATTACCATTGCTTGATTGAATACGTGACTGATAATATGATTGATAATAACCCATTGCTTCAGTCAACGATAAGCAATGAAAAATTAATCCCATAAGGAGTAATGTTAATCGAAATGAAATCATGATTTCGATTGAATTATTTCTACAACAAATAAAAATAAAATTAAAAAAATAATTAATATATTTAATATATCACTGATGGATAAATAATAATTATCACTATTAATTTATATACTTTACTAAATATATATTTAAGCTCCACACAAGTTTGTGTGACAAGAACGACTGGCAAAATAATATAATTTCAATAAAATATAGGTAAATCTTGTAGTATTATTCCCACCACATTAAAGCCCACGCTTGACCATGAAATATCCTTGATTAAAATTTTTAGATGAAAGAGGAGGAAAAAAATACATATAATAATAATCCACATGGAACCACCTGAGTATCTTTGCTTGTCTACCTTCATTTAAAATAATTAAAAAAATAAATCAGTAATAGTCTACACATGTAGGCAGTTGTGATTTAATTAAGTTGATTCATTATTTTATAATATAAACATTTGGTTTATTTGATGACAAAATAATATCATTGTGACAAATACAATATTATGTATAGATATACTTAATTTTTATTTTTTTTAAATCATATTTATATTAACGAGTCATCTCAGGTGTTTATATGAATCTTGCGTAATTTACATGTTTCCAAAAATGGTCATCGAATCCTTGAATTCGAGATCGTGACCTCGTGAACAATATGTATAAAAATTCAAACGACTTTTTTTTAAAATACCAAGTATGCATCCACATTTGTGTAAAAATAGAATGCTTATGTTTAATAAAAAGAATTTAAGAAAAAAATATAAACAATAATAAATATATAAATAATACGATGTCAATAAAATTAAAATTTATATTTTTTATATTTTAAATATATTGGGTTTTTTTTTCTTTTTATTTTATTTCCAGTGAATTTTTAAAATTATTTAATATTCAAAATTTAATTTATACATGTATTTAAAAAAAAAAAAAAACCATTAATTTTAACGGTTAATCATATTAAAATTCTTGTTCAGTATACATTTTGTTTTTTTTTATTTTTTTATAAAATTTTAATAAATTATCGTTAAATAATATATTTGAAATTATTTTAAATTTTTTATAAAAATTTTTATTTTTAAATTAATTTCAAATGGATTTTTAATTTAATATTAATATTTAATTTTTTTATAAATTTTATTTTTTATTTTATGAATAATAAATTATTATTAATAATAAAAAAATAAATTAATTAAAAAAAAAAAATCTGAAACACCTACGTAACACGGAACCTTCGATTTATCTCAAAAAAGGCGATAGAATATAAATTAAAATTCATGTTTTTTTTTCATACAAAGAATTATTAAAATTAATATTTTGTTGTTTATTATGTTAAACAACAATCTACTTCTGATATAAACAAATGCAGGGTCATGTATATTCATCTCATTTTATTTGATTCATAATTGAATGAAAAACAAAATAAATAAATATCATTTTTTTTTTTTTCTGGCAAATGAATACAAATATCTTATTTTAATTAAATTATAAATTATTTATCTGTAAAAATTAAGACATATTTATTATAAATTTACAATTTAATAATTTTAATAAACTCAAAATTCATCTGGAACATAAATTTTATTGTAAAAATAAAACTAACCAATCAATAATAATAAATTAAAAAAAAAAAAAAATTATCATTGTACAAAACAAGCATTTTTATTTATTTTTTTTTTTTAAATACACTTAATTGTTATTAAACTGATTCACTCATTTTATTAATATATATTGATGAAATATTTACGTTTATGATCGACTAGGTGCAAAAGTAACCAAATCATGTAGAAATATTTTTCATTACTATAATAATAATTTTAATAATAATATAAAAAACAAAAAAAAAAAAAAACTTATCTTATTGTATTTATTTTTGCACAAATTAGTCTTTGATTTTAAAATATCAAAGATAAAGCATTCTTTTTTCTTTTTTTTTTTTTTTTTTATAGATGTAATTGATGAATTATTTATTAATTTTTATTTAATGTGGAAGAGTGTTGATTAACACATGACATTAAATTAATTGATATTTATTTTTGTTTATTAATAATTAAATAATTTTTAAATATTAATTTTCTGCATCTCCATTGTATAATGATTTATATTTTAATAATTTAAATTTTATTTGGAGAAATGTAGTTGTAAAAAAAAAAAAAAAAAGATTTATATATAGGTATATTTTATTAAATGCTTGGCGTATTAGAAGCCACTGGATAGTATATTATATTAGACGCCAATAGCTTATATTATTTTACTGAATTTTCCATTAATTGATTTCCTTTATTTTATTTTGTTTTTTTTTTTTTTCTTTATTATTATTATTCATTATATTGTTTATTAATTTGAAGACTATTGTTTAGCCAATTCTTTCTTATTTGGTGGCATTTTTAAAAATTCTTCATAAGCAGCAGCAATCATATCATCTTCTTCATCTTCATCAAGTTGTCCAGGCATCATATCACTGTATGTAACTCCATCATCATCATCCATATTTGCTAAATCTTGACAAAAACGACGTTCTTCAGCTGATAATACCATTCCATCTGGTCCATAATAAACTTCTTCATCAAATTGTTGATTATTTTGATTATCTTGATTTTGTATATTTGTTTGATTAATATCAACTGGTGTAGGACCATGAGATTGTACAATTCTACCCCAATTTGCTGTACGTAATTCACAAACACTGTTTACCATTCTACCAACATGAACATCAACACGTCCATTTGTTACCAATTCAGTTAATTCATGCATAACTCTTTCAATTTCTTGACGATTTGTTGAACTATCACGTTCTAAAAATTGTCCAGCCAACTGTAATTTAAAAAAATAAAAAAAGAAATAAACATACAAGTTTTAATAAATTTTTTTTTTAATTTAAATTAAATTATTATTTATACCTTGAGTGATTGACAAATTAATTTTGCAGAATTTGGTCCTGGATTTTTTAATGTTATTGATATTAATTCTAACAATAATTTTCCCAATGCTGAACCAGATCCTGTTGAATCCATTTGAGCAACTAATTCAGCAAGTGTCATTATTAAACCATGACATTTTTTTTCATCCTCTGTTGTGTGATCAGTTAAACGTGGACAGTCTTCTTTTTGAACTTCTTGTTGTTCTTTACAACGTTCATATAATGTTGTTCTAAATGTTGAATGATTATCTGATTGATCAGCAGCATCCAAATGACAGCATAAACGTGCACCACTGTATCGGAAATTGGAATCAGAAATACACTGTAAAAAAATAAATAAATATATTTAATATAAAAGTTTCAAGTATTTTAAATAATAAATGTTTTATTTTTTATTTTTTTTTTAATTTAAAATTTATTTATTTATATTACCTTTTGCAAAATTGCATCAATTATATCAACAGTACTTTTTTGTACTTTTAAATGTGGTGCTATGTTAGAAACAAGTGGCACAACTAAATTCTCAAATTCATCTGGATTTCTTGTTAATGTATTCATTGCTGTTGTTAATTGTGCCATAAGATTTGGTAAATCCATTTCACCACGATGATTTTGTGAATTACGATTTCTCTGTTGATTAAAAAAAGTAATAAATTAATTAACTAGCTATTATCTTGATAATTAACTGATGAGAATAAAATAAAAAATAATAATATGCTACCTGATTTTTATCATATCCACTCTCATAACGTTGATATGATTGTGATGCATTTTCAGTATCACCATACTGCATCCCCATCTGTTGTTGAACATGATATGAATATTGATTACCATAATGATGTTGCCCTCCTTGATTTCTTGATACATTTAAACGTTCTTGAACAGAACTTTTTTGCCAATTTTGTTTTTGTTGTTGCTAAAAAATTTATTAAAATAAACAATTAATTATTATATAAATAATTATTTTATATTATAAATGATATACTAACATTTCCTGGTGAAGATGATACAAAACTTCTTGGTACAAATTCAGCAGCTTCTGCTGATAATTCGGATTTTTTAACAACATTATTCATTGTAGCACCACTGAACATTTCAGTCACTTCATTAACAGCTGCTGTAACAAAATATTAACATTATAATTACAACTATAATAATAATAATATTGAAATAAAAAAATTTATGTATATTTAAATAATAACATCATTAAAAAATTTACAAAACCATGTGTTATATTTATATGAAAATTTATTTAAAAAAAAAAATTACCAGTTTGATTGACAGGGCGTCTCATTTGTTGATTTTGATCAGTTGGCCAACCAACGCGTCCACGTCCACGTCCAGATGAACCACGACGATCACCACCACCATCACCATCACCAACATGTTCCATTATTACTTTATTTATTAAAATACTTAATAAATTTACTTTAAAAAATTTAATCCAATCACTCCTAACCCCAGACAAAATTGTTTGATACCAAGTATGTTTTTTTTATTTATCTTGACTCAACAAAACAATAATGCCAAAAGTCAAACGATGCTTCACTAAACAAACAAACTACTTCTTTTATTATTTATTATTTTTTAAGTTTTATCACATATCCTGATGTTGAGGACAGTTGTGAACTTTTATATGTATACACACAGCTTTTTTTATTTTATTTTATTTTTACCAAAAAAAAAAAAAATAAAACTTGTACGCGCGATCAGAGTATGAACACGATGGACGATGCCGACATGAAGATGAATCCGTTATCTATGTCGGTTCAGTAGCGTCTATAATAAATTTGTGCCCAAAATTTTTGATCCTTGAATATTTTTTTTTTTAAATTTAATTATGTAATTATAAAAATTAATTATATAATATTTAAAAAATATATAATTATTTTGTAAGATATTTTTTTAAACTATTTAGTTCTTTAAATTTTTATTAATTATATAAATATATATTTTTTTGTTTTTGTAAAAATATACAGCCCTGAAACAACATTAAAAATAAATAAAAAAAAAACTTTGCACGTGGAATTTTGTTAATTTTAATTAATTGAATTCAATACTAATATAAATAAATTAGCGATATTATTTTAATTATGTAATTAATTATTTCAATAATATTTATCTTTCACATAATTATAATCATTTTTTTTTTTAATTTATAATAAATAAAAAATATATGTCGCAATTTTTATTCCATTGTGTATTTGCCCTTTTATTGAGTATTTGCCCTTTTATAAATGGCGTATGAATTAATTAAAGCGCGAAAATTTAAATAATCATATAATAATTATCATATATATGTTTTTTTAAAGTTATTATTTATTTTAAAAAATAAAAAATATAATATTAATACATAATGACCTCAAAAATTATCAAATACAAAAATAATAATAATTTTTTGTTTTCTCTTTTTATTTCTCTGACTTTTTTCTTTTCGTTTTTTTTCTCTGTCTATCTTTTTACAAAATACGCAGCCGTAATTGCCCACAAACTATTTTGGTAATAATTAAAAACTCATCATGACCCAGACAGTGTCATTAAAAATATTTGTCAATATATAATGAAAAAAAAATTTTATATTTCATATATATTATAAAATATTATATATTGATAAAATATAAAATATTTTATATTTTAAAATGAAATATAAAATATTTTAAACATTGAAAAGAAAAGAAAAAAACAAAACTATTAAAAAGTAATATCACGCTGCGTCTAAAATAAAAAAAACATTGATAACTGATAAGACGTTATTATTATTTTACTAAAAAAGCCAACAAACTTGTTGCTTCGATACCCGGTGGTCGAAGCAAAGTATTCATTATAGTTTTGACTGTCTTACAAGTTGTATACAAATCAATAAAATATGTTTAAAATACACCAAGTATTAATATCTATATTTGTTATTAAGTTAATACAACATGAATATACCGGTATGTTTTATACACGATATTTTTATTTTATAAATAATTATTATCTATATATATAATAAATTAATTAAAAAAAAAAAAAAAAAAACTTACAAAATATTATTTATAAATAATTTTATTTTTTATTTAAAAGGAGATTGTTATGTGATTGAAAACACAGAAGAGCTCGTGAAGACAGATTTAGCAGTCATTCCAAGTGAGAAAATATACTCAACGTATGGCGAATATATTACAGTTAGTTTAAATCTTGAATACCGGACCAACTCAAAATGTATTATTTCAAATAAAGAACACATGGTAAACATATAAATATAATTAATAAAATAAAATATAAATGACGTTGACAACTATATATATTGTATAATTTATCATACAGGTTTTTAATGGATTTTTCGAAGAAGTAGGTGTATGCACATTCAGAGCTTTGGCTGATAAGATATCGGGAAAACAATGGATTATCAGTCAAAAAACAATGAATTATAAATACAGCGGTGATTTTACAGTTATTGTTCGCAATTATACATCCTACTTACCTAAGACAGAATTACATGTAAGTGTGTTGCAAAAAAAAATATAAATATAAATAATAATTTTTGCTTTAAAAATATTAAAAATAATTTCAAGGTTATATTTATATTTTTTAATTGATAAACATTAATTTATTTTTTTTTTTTACAGTTTTACAAAGGCTTGAATTCTATTTTACCTATAAACTCATATCACATTGCACGAAAGGAAATTAAAATGCCTAATGGAAAAATAATTGAAACGTATAATAACGATGGATATGTATTAAATAATAATGAAGAATATTCAGGAGAATGGTCTGTGACATATCACGAAAATAATGGACAATCATTAAGAAAAAATTTCCTTATCATCTTTGAAGGTACGGTATTTTTGAGTATAAAAATTAATTATATTTATAATAGTTTTTTAATAATTTAATATGATTTATAAAAATATATAATTTTTAAATGAATTAATGTACAAATATTAAAATTTAATTTTTTTTTTCAGAAAAAATTATTCCTTTGACAACTGTTATTGTTGATAATAAATCCATCAAATTTCGATGTGAAACAACGTTTATTAATATACATCAATGCTCATTTGAAGGCCCATCAGGATTAATAATTAATGATGATACAACATCTTTTGATAACAGGTAAATTAAATTTTTTATCACACTATTATTATTATTTTTTCTTCAAAAATGACAATGATCATGATGACAATGACAATCAATTTCATTCTTCTTTAATTTTTTTTTATTCTTTTTTTTTATTCTTCTTAAATTTTTTTTTTTTTTTTGTCATTTTATTATAAATTTATTTTTTTTAGATTTACTATAGAAATAACAAATTTGGGTTTACATCGTGACCAAGAATACTCGTCATGCGAGTTAATTATTCATGATTTTAACCATGAAAATGAAGGACTATACAAGTGTTCATTACGTGACGATATTCAAACAGCCAATGGTACTGTGCATATTGAAAGAAATAAATCAATTGTTGAAATATATACAAAGATTGGCACAGCTTTTTTTGTAAGATTTTTTTGTTTTATATCTATATGTTTTAAAAATATTATTACACTTTTAAATAATTAATAATTTAAATTTCTAATATTTATTTATTTACATAAAATTGCCTTTGTAAAAAATAAAAAATCAATTAAATATTTTCATAATTTAATAGATTAATTGTACGAATAATGATGAATGGGAAAAATGTCGTATCAGTAGTCCAAATGACATTTATCAATTTACCACCAATAGTAATAGTCAACGTCAAATTAATCATTCAGCTGCTAAAGGAAATGGAGGTCTACCTTGTTTTAAAAAAATAGAAAAAGCTGAGAAAAAACATAATGGCAATTGGACTTGCAATGTTTTTAATAAAATTGGAAATAATATTTTTAAAACATTTATTGTTCGAATTACAGGTAAATATAATTAATATCAAAATTTGTTATATACTTGGATAAAATATAATTTTAAATTTATTTTCCAACAGATGATTTTGCAATTGGTGATATAAAATATAATTTTATCAATGGAATTAATCGAACGATTTTACAAGCAAGATATCCAACTGATGATACAGATATAATGATAAGTCAATGTAAATGGTCTCATCCAGTTGATGATAGTTATTTAAATGACCATTATTATTATACAATGACAAACATTGATAATGTTTGTCAACTTATTATTAATTGTAAGTATACAGCTCTTAATATTTTTACATATAATAAAATTGATATTGAAATAATATTATTAAATAAATATATTTATATATTTACAGATCCTCAAGAACATGATAGAGGGAATTGGTCGTGTTTTGTAAAAGCAGAATTTGGCAATGGTACTTATGACATTTCTGGTGTATCATTGAATGTTAATGTACTTGATTTTCATAAACAATTTAACTGGTGGTATATTTTCTTGGGAATAATTATTATTTTAATTATTCTTGTTATAATTATTGTATTAATTATTTGGAAAACAAAGTAAGTTTTATAATTATTTTTTTAAATATTATACAATTATTTATTTGTTAATAATAAATATTTTTTTTTATTTCAGAAAAGAAAAAAAAGCAAAACGATTTGATAAATATTTCTATGGTGATTTGAATAGAACAAAAAAAATAATTACAAATTAAAATAAATTTTAAGAAACAATACTGAATCAAAAAAAAAATAAAATAATTGTAATAATTATACTGGACTTGTAATTGTAGAAATAAAAATACTTAATGGTTGTTTTTCATTCAATAAATAAATAAATAATAATAAAATATATTGTATTTACTTTATTAAAGAAGAATTTAATTTAAAAAAAAAAAACAATGTATGAGTTTATTATATGTTTATACTCATACCCTGATGCGAGAATCTGTGGGCATCGTGCGATACCTGAATTTTCTAGCTAAACATGTTACAATACATCCAATCCACCGGATCCACAGCATGACATCACATATAAAATGGAATACAATGCTCACAGCATCACACAGTATGACGATTCATGAGAATTTTTTTTTTTTTTATTTTCTCTTTGTTTTTTTTTCTAATCTTTTTTTTTTCAACCATCACACGGCAAATGCCAAATTGCTCAGACTCAGTCTGCATTCTACAACGGTCTGCAACTGCAGCAAAAAGCGATATACATATAGGATACTTATATTTATTTATTTTTTTGTACTGAATATATATAATAATACCATGAATTCTATAATTATTTTCATATGTTTTTTTGGGTAAGCACAGTATAATTTTTATTTATACATATACATATATTATAATATAATTATAAACATTTGATATTATAAATTTAATTTATTTAGATATTATATAATAAAAAATTAATTAATATTGAAATATCCATGTTTTTTTTTAAATATTATCAGAGTATTTATCCAACATCAACAAATATCATCTATGAAAATAACTTCAAAAGAATTACATAAAAGTTGCGAATGTAATTCAAGAAAAGATGATAAAGGAATTGCTACAACAGAAAATATAAAAGTGGAAACTTCAACACGATTTGTTGATAATAAAACTCATCCTTATTGCAACTACCCTTATCTTGAAAAGCCTCATAACGAAGATTTTCTGGAAATTGACTCTGAATATCACACAAAAGTACCTCATTGCAGACTTAAACAACGTAAGTTTATATAAAAAATACTAAATAAATATATATAATTATATAGGTATGCATTATTTGTACTGAAATTTAATAAAAAATAATATGACTGTTTATTTTTTTTTTTTTTACAATAATTTATTCATTGTTTTTTGTGTTTTATTTTTCTAGCAATTGATATAGGAAAAATAATAAATGAAGTATGTAAAGATGAGATACCAGGTGGTGTAATGTCATATGTATTAACCGATGGATTGGGATGTAAGTATTTATCAACTCCAAAAATTAAATTTGAAGCAAGTTGTTTCAAGGACTTTAGTGATAATTATACAGCCTTTACATTTCATCTTTATAAAAGAAATGCTCATGATGCCGATCGGTATCATGGTGTTTACGAAATTGGTACAAATCTCTTTCGCTTTTGTGATCGTGTCCATAACATAAAGAAATATATTACTGGACATTAACTAAATACATTAACTTATAATATAAAATAAAATAATTAATAGAGTTAACAAATTTATTTCATGTGATTATATTATAACAATAATAATAATTGTGATATACAATATAAATAAATAAAAAAAAAACATACTTGTATGTAATAGAACAAAATGATATATTTTATTTTTTTTATATTTTTTAAATCCTAAAAATCTATGAAAACAAAACCAAATGCTCTGAGTATTATATATGATATCTGCGAATGTCCTAGCTAAACATTATGTTAAAAACATCCACAGGATGCCATATAAAATTGAATACAATGCTCACAGCATCACACAGTATGACGATTCATGAGAATTTTTTTTATTTTTTTTCTTGTTTTTAACCATCACACAGCAAATGCCAAATTCAGCCAAATGCTTTGTGAGATACATTATATATGGCTCAGCTCAGACTTAGTCAGCTTCGTCTGCAACAGTCTGCAACTGCAACGGGAAGCAACAGGTTCTTTTTATTTTATTTTTTTTTTGTGTATTGAATATACATATATTGTCATACAATGAAATCTGTAGTTATTTTCATATGTTTTTTTGGGTAAGCATTGTATAATTTTTATATATAAATAGTATTTATTTAATTTATTATTAAATGTTTATATTCATATTATTATAATTCTCTATATACATATTAAATATTAAATATTACAACCGATTTTACATAGATGGAATTTATTTTATATTGAAAAATGCATGTTTTGTTTTAAATGTTATCAGAATATTTATCCAACATCAACAAATATCATCTATGAAAATAACTCCAAAAGAATTACATAAAAGTTGCGAATGTAATTCAAGAAAAGATGACAAAGGAATTGCTACAACAGAAAATATAAAAGTGGAAACTTCAACACGATTTGTTGATAATAAAACTCATCCTTATTGCCACTACCCTTATCTTGAAAAGCCTCATAACGAAGATTTTCTGGAAATTGACTCTGAATATCACCCAAAAGTACCTCATTGCAGACTTAAACAACGTAAGTTTATATAAAAAATACTAAATAAATATATATAATTATATAGGTATGCATTATTTGTACTGAAATTTAATAAAAAATAATATGACTGTTTATTTTTTTTTTTTTTACAATAATTTATTCATTGTTTTTTGTGTTTTATTTTTCTAGCAATTGATATAGGAAAAATAATAAATGAAGTATGTAAAGATGAGATACCAGGTGGTGTAATGTCATATGTATTAACCGATGGATTGGGATGTAAATATTTATCAACACCAAAAATTAAATTCGAAACAAGATGTTTCAAGGACTTTAGTGATAATTATACAGCCTTTACATTTCGTCTTTATAAAAGAAATGCTTATGATGCAGATCGGTATCATGGTGTTTACGAAATTGGTACAAATCTCTTTCGCTTTTGTGATCGTGTCCATAATTTAAAGAAATATATTACTGGACATTAACTTATAATATAAAATAAAATAATTAATAGAGTTAACAAATTTATTTTCATGTGATTATATTATAACAATAATAATAATTGTGATATACAATATAAATAAATAAAAAAAAAACATACTTGTATGTAATAGAACAAAATGATATATTTTATTTTTTTTATATTTTTTAAATCCTAAAAATCTATTAAAACAAAACCAAATGCTCTGAGTATTATATATGATACCTGCGAATGTCCTAGCTAAACATTATGTTAAAAACATCCACAGGATGCCATATAAAATTGAATACAATGCTCACAGCATCACACAGTATGACGATTCATGAGAATTTTTTTTATTTTTTTTCTTGTTTTTAACCATAACACAGCAAATGCAAAATGCAGCCAAATGCTTTGTGAGATACATTATATATGGCTCAGCTCAGATTCAGTCAGCTTCGTCTGCAACAGTCTGCAACTGCAACGGGAAGCAACAGGTTCTTTTTATTTTATTTTTTTTTTGTGTATTGAATATACATATATTGTCATACAATGAAATCTGTAGTTATTTTCATATGTTTTTTTGGGTAAGCATTGTATAATTTTTATATATAAATAATATTTATTTAATTTATTATTTAATGTTTATATTTATATTATTATAATTCTCTATATACATTTTAAATATAAAATATTATAACCGATTTTACATAGATGGAATTTATTTTATGTTGAAAAATGCATGTTTTGTTTTTAAATGTTATCAGAATATTTATCCAAATAACTCCAAAAGAATTACATAAAAGTTGCGAATGTAATTCAAGAAAAGATGATAAAGGAATTGCTACAACAGAAAATATAAAAGTGGAAACTTCAACACGATTTGTTGATAATAAAACTCATCCTTATTGCAACTACCCTTATCTTGAAAAGCCTCATAACGAAGATTTTCTTGAAATTGACTCGGAATATCACCCAAAAGTACCTCATTGCAGACTTAAACAACGTAAGTTTATATAAAAATTACTAAATCAATAATTATATGTATAGGTATACATAATTTGTACTAAAATAGTAAAGTTAAATAAAAAAAATATTTATTAAATTTTATAATAAAAATGATTTTTTTTTTTTTTTAACAATTTAATCATTATTTTTGTGTTTTATTTTTCTAGCAATCGATATAGGAAAAATAATAAATGAAGTATGTAAAGATGAGATACCAGGTGGTGTAATGTCATATGTATTAACCGATGGATTGGGTTGTAAATATTTATCAACACCAAAAATTAAATTCGAAGCAAGATGTTTCAAGGACTTTAGTGATAATTATACAGCCTTTACATTTCATCTTTATAAAAGAAATGCTCATGATGCCGATCGGTATCATGGTGTTTTTGAAATTGGTACAAATCTCTTTACCTTTTGTGACCGTTTCCATGACTTAAGCGAATATATTACTGGACATTAACTAAATACATTAACTTATAATATAAAATAAAATAATTAATAGAGTTAACAAATTTATATTCATGTGATTATATTATAACAATAATAATAATTGTGATATACAATATAAATAAATAAAAAAAAAACATACTTGTATGTAATAGAACAAAATGATATATTTTATTTTTTTTATATTTTTTAAATCCTAAAAATCTATTAAAACAAAACCAAATGCTCTGAGTATTATATATGATACCTGCGAATGTTCTAGCTAAGCATTATGTTAAAAACATCCTCAGGGTAGCTATTCTTGACTCGATTATCCGCAAGTTATCCCGAGCGACTGGGATAACTTTTTTGTCGCAAAACATGAAAATTTTGGCTTAATTTGTATCCTTCTCAATGGTTTACATCAAACGACTAAATCATTTTCAGGCGTTTTCATGTTATCCCGTGTAGGTGGGATAATCGAGTCAAGAATAGCTACCCAGGATGCCATATAAAATTGAATACAATGCTCACAGCATCACACAGTATGACGATTCATGAGAATTTTTTTTATTTTTTTTCTTGTTTTTAACCATCACACAGCAAATGCCAAATTCAGCCAAATGCTTTGTGAGATACATTATATATGGCTCAGCTCAGACTTAGTCAGCTTCGTCTGCAACAGTCTGCAACTGCAACGGGAAGCAACAGGTTCTTTTTATTTTATTTTTTTTTTGTGTATTGAATATACATATATTGTCATACAATGAAATCTGTAGTTATTTTCATATGTTTTTTTGGGTAAGCATTGTATAATTTTTATATATAAATAGTATTTATTTAATTTATTATTTAATGTTTATATTCATATTATTATAATTCTCTATATACATATTAAATATTAAATATTACAACCGATTTTACATAGATGGAATTTATTTTATATTGAAAAATGCATGTTTTGTTTTAAATGTTATCAGAATATTTATCCAACATCAACAAATATCATCTATGAAAATAACTCCAAAAGAATTACATAAAAGTTGCGAATGTAATTCAAGAAAAGATGACAAAGGAATTGCTACAACAGAAAATATAAAAGTGGAAACTTCAACACGATTTGTTGATAATAAAACTCATCCTTATTGCAACTACCCTTATCTTGAAAAGCCTCATAACGAAGATTTTCTTGAAATTGACTCTGAATATCACCCAAAAGTACCTCATTGCAGACTTAAACAACGTAAGTTTATATAAAAATTACTAAATCAATAATTATATGTATAGGTATACATAATTTGTACTAAAATAGTAAAGTTAAATAAAAAAAATATTTATTAAATTTTATAATAAAAATGATTTTTTTTTTTTTTTAACAATTTAATCATTATTTTTGTGTTTTATTTTTCTAGCAATCGATATAGGAAAAATAATAAATGAAGTATGTAAAGATGAGATACCAGGTGGTGTAATGTCATATGTATTAACCGATGGATTGGGTTGTAAATATTTATCAACTCCAAAAATTAAATTCGAAGCAACTTGTTTCAAGGACTTTAGTGATAATTATACAGCCTTTACATTTCATCTTTATAAAAGAAATGCTCATGATGCAGATCGGTATCATGGTGTTTTTGAAATTGGTACAAATCTCTTTACCTTTTGTGACCGTTTCCATGACTTAAGCGAATATATTACTGGACATTAACTAAATACATTAACTTATAATATAAAATAAAATAATTAATAAAATTTTCAAAGTTATAATAATAGTAATAATAATAATAATAATAATAATTATAATGAAATGAAACTGTATAATATTTTTAATTACATTCTTTATATTTATAATTATAATTTAAAAACTTCTTATGCTGCTGTGTAGTTACATGCGCGTAACCGTAAGCTAAAATGGAGTTTATCGTAATGTGTAAATTCACCCAAATCTATAAAAAAAAAAAAAAAAAAAAAAAACCAAACAAAATAGATTTGATTTGCAAATTGCAATATATAGATACAAATACAATATATATGTAGCTAATATGAGAAATATTAATTCAACTGATCATCTACTTTAATTAGATATTTAATTATTTCTGAAATCACCAACGTCAACGAGTACATATTTTCTAAGTCAACATATATTTAATAATAAATATATATTTAATTTAAGACGCCATTGTTATTTTGGGGGTAAAATAGAAAAAAAAAAAGAGAAAAAAAATATAGGTATATATAAATAAATAGAAGATTCTTAAAGTGGGAGTAATGATGATGCGGATCAAGAAAAATTTCGGCGATGTGGAATTTTGGAGAATGAATATCAAGAGTTACTAATACCGAGTAAAAAAAATAAAAAAAAATATGTCACACATATATAAAATTAAATGAGTTATGCCGACAATAATTAAAGTCCAGAAAATTCACGAGGAGGTTATCAACAAAAAGAGTAAGAGACAAGATCAAGTGATCATCAGTGATCATACTGTGTATTGAGTATTCTCAGCAATTCTCAGTGATTGATCTCTTTTTTTTTTTTTTTTTTTTTTTTTTTTTTTTTTTATTAAAATAAATTTACATCAGTCTCTATTCAATAAAACGCCCACATATAATTTTTATTTCATTTTTTAATATTATTTTGATATATATATTTTCATTTTAATTTTATCACTCTGTGTTGTTCTTTGAATACAAATTAGTTTTTTTAAAATTTTTTAATTTCCTTTAATAATATTGTTTTTAACTTTTAAATTAAACTTATATTTTTATATTTTTTAATTAGGAACAAGTGGATATACCTAAATAATTAAATAAATCAAAAAAGAAAAAGATTGAAAAATAAAAAAAATGTGTCGTAAAAAAACATTGAGAATAATAAATTATTAAAATTAAAATTTTTGTGTATAAAATTTGTTATTAAAAAATTTGATGATTATTAATGATAAAAAAGGTATGAGTGTCCAAAACACTTCATCGGTACTGGTTAATACCACAAATTTATTATCTAATAATGCAACATCATCATCATCAACAACAACAACAACAACAACAAATACATCAACAACAATTAATAATACAATGCCGGAGGGTGCTGATGATTGGGTTGAATTTTGTGATAGACACGCCCGTGCTTCAGCATCTGATTTTGCAAAAGCATTTTGTACATATGTCAGTTTAAATTTACCTGAAAGTGCTAGATCAACATTATCACATAGAGATTTTTTACGTAAATTTGTTGATACATTTTGTGAACATTTTGAAAGTGAATATTTACGTAGAAGTGCAAGGTATTATAATAATTTAATTTATAAATAGGTATATTATTATGTAATTAATTAAATAATAATTATTAATTTAATTTAATCTAATTTAATAGATCACCATCATTTCATGATACAAGAAGAACAACAAATTCAACTAGTCAAAATAATAATCGTGTTAGAATACGTGCATCATCACATGAAGAATTTAGTGATTATTCTGAACAAGATGGTGATGGTATTGTATCACCAAAACCAACTCATAAACCATTTTTTCGTCGTTTATCATTTAAAGGTTTAAAAAAAGGTAAAGGTTTATTTCATAAACAACAAAGTGATGAAGTTGAATTATCACAAAATGAAAATCGTCGTGATAAACAACTTAAATCAAGATTATCTAAAATTGTTGTTGAATGTCGTAAAGAAGGTATTGTTAATTCATTAATTGGTGAAAATACTGATGGTACACAAAAATGGGAAAAATCAAGATTAGCATTAATTAAAGCAATTGGTGGTTATATGCTTGAATTTTATTCACCACCAAAAGCAGTTAAACCACGTGATGGTGTTTTTTGTTCAGCAATAACTGAAGCTAGAGAAACAACAGCACTTGAAATGCCTGATCATGAAAATACATTTGTATTAAAAACACAAAATGCTGAATTTGTTATTGAAGCACATGATTCAATTGATATGAGATCATGGCTTGCAACAATACGTTATTGTATGAGAACATCAAATTGTAATTCAATTAATACAAGTGGTAGTGGTGGTAGTGGTAATGAAGTTGGTAATAGTAGTGCTGGTGGTGGTGGTACTGATACAACTGATGGTTTAGGATTTGGTCCATCTGGTAGTGATGGTGATCGTATAAGATCAAATTCAGCAAGTAAAAGTTCAAGATCAACACATGATCATAATAATGAAATTAATAATCCACCAGAATTACCACCAAGATTACGTACACAAAGTAATAGTAATCTTGAATTATGCTCATCACAACAAGAAATTGAACAAAGTAAGTTTATAACTATATGTATTACTCTTAATTTATCATATTTTTATTTTTATTTTGATAAAATTTATCACGTGTTTATAGCATTTACATAATATTAATGATAAATAATAAAATATATTATTATTTCAGTGGGTGTTAATGAAAGTGAACCAGATTTAGCTGTAAGTCTTCGTGAATATCCATGGTTTCATGGTACTTTACCACGTTCAGATGCTGCTCAACTTGTTTTACATAGTGCTGCAAATGGACATGGTGTTTTTCTTGTTCGACAAAGTGAAACGAGAAAAGGTGAATTTGTTTTAACATTTAATTTTCAAGGACGAGCAAAGGTAATATAATATTAATATTTTTTTTATTAAAAATAAAATTAAAATATTATTTTGTTTTAAATATTTATATTTAATTTTCTACTGTTATTTTATTTTATTTTATTTTTTTTTAAATAAAGCATTTGAGAATGACGCTGAATGATCAAGGCCATTGTCGTGTTCAACATTTATGTTTTCCTGCTATATTGGATATGCTGGATCATTTTAGACAAAATGCAATTCCACTTGAATCAGGTGGTACTGCTGATGTTATGCTGACTGAATATGTTGTTGTTAATCATGCATTACGACCACCAATTCATCCAGTTGCTGTACAAAATCAACAAACAACAACAATACAACAACAAGAAAGAAGACCAGCAATAACACCAGAGACTAGAGAAGTAAGAGTCAGCAGCGGAAGTCTCACACCACTCGAGTGAGCGCGAGTTGCCGACTCCCACAGTCTCAAGTCTGATCAACAGACAGTGAGTAGATTAAACTGCTGATGCGATGCCCCAATTTATTTTTATTAATACAAATCGAATACAATGATGAATCAATTTAGATGAAAATAATATCTATTATATTAAAATAAAAGATATTGACAAAATTAACAATATAAAATTGAAAAAAAAAAAAAAATGACGTGGGTGAGGGGCTCGCTTTCACGCAACACAACAACATCAAAATTTATTAATTAAATAGTTTTTTTTAATTTATATTAATAGCTAGTTTTTGAATTTATTTATTTATTTATTTATTTTCAATTTCTAGCTATTATTATATTTTAAATTTACTTTAATTTGTTTCTTGTATATTAATTTATGTATTTTTTATTTTTTATTTTTTCAAGGTACATACATATGGTGGATCAATAAGAATTAGAATTGAGTCATTGGAAAGACTTGAATTACAAAATGAAACAGCATCATCAAGTGGTAGAGCTGTACAAAATGCTTATAGTTTCCTTTGACGATGGTTTCGTTGTACTTTATCATCTGGCTATCGGTTTGTTAGTCATAATAATTTTAAAAAAAATCATAAATATATAAGTCATACTCGTTATTGATTTTTTAATTTTTAATAATACATTCTATCAACTCATTCCTTCAGTTGAAAAAATAAAACAAACAAAAATTAGTCATAGACAAGCTCAATTTGCAGTCATAAAAAAATAATTAGTCATTATAATCATCATTATTTAAAATGATTTATTTTATATTTTGTAAAAAAAACAAACAAACACAATTGAATGTAAATTTTAATTTTTACTTGAGGTTAATAATTAGAGTAGTAATTATTATTTGCTAATTTGTTGTAAAAACTGGTTGACTGAAAAAATGTAGTTGTGTTTGCTGAGCTCAACATCTTTTTGATGTTAATCATTTAAACAAATTGATGAATCAAAACTGACAGCTTTTAGCTACCACTAGTGCTGTCAAATATTTTTCCTCCATTATTTCCTCATTTAAAAAAAAAAAACCACAAATTAGTCTCGCAAATAATATTAATATTAATGAATTTTTATTTTATTTCATATTTTTATTTCATAAATTTAAGTACATAAAAATATTTATATATATACAATGAATTAAACTTTTTACATCGAATTATAAAATCGATATTGCACAAATCATTTATACATATATATTCTTATATATATTTTTTATTAATTAAAATAATTTATGCTTTAAATTATAGAAAAATTTAATTTTAAATTCATCGTTTTTTTTTTATAAAATATAATATTTACTTTTACTCCAACATTATTGTTTTAATAAATAATTTTTTTTTTTTCTATCAAATGTTAAAATTGAAGAATCATGTTTTCCAATACAAGACTGCCAATATTTTTTTTTTATAGTACCACATAGTAAAAAAAAAAAAAAAAACAAAACTCATCTATTTTTAAATAGTCAGCTCATATTTGGTTTTAATTTTTTTTTGTTAATTTATTTTTATCAATGATTGTGATGTATTTGAATTAATAATATTATTAAATACTATTAATAATTGACTCTGTTTGTCTCAAAAAACTATATAGAATTTTTAAAAAATCACAAATCATGAGACTGTTAGTAAAACAATATTTTTTCCCAAAGTAAAAAGTCAAAAAAATCAAAAAGAAAAAAAATATTATACTCATAATTAAACTGATATTTTATGTTTTTAAATATTATTTATAAATTCAATATATTTTTCAACAAATAATTAAATAGGTACTTAATAATTTAATTTAAAAAAAGACAAAAAATAAATAAGTTCAGCTTTAGTTTTTATTTTTGCTCATTATAAACTATTATTATTAATTTTTATCAATTTATAAAATAATATATACGTAAGTTGAATTTACAAGTGATTATCGAGTCTAAATATTGTTTTTAATTTTAATTTTTAATTAAAAAAAATTGTATCTTGAATTTTATTGTTTATATATTTGAGTAATAAAAAAATCATTGTAATTATTATGATACTCAATGAGTTTGTACTCTAGATATTAATTGACTGAGATAATGTATATTTGTATCTACTGGTTAATTGATAAATTAACTCATGAGCATAATATTTTCATATAATAAATTTAATTGAGAATAAGTAGTTGACCGATAAATTAAAATAAATAAATAAATACAACAAAATAGTATCAAAATCCTTTAATTGTGCCATTAAAAATAATTAAACAATTTTATTAAAGATGATTTTTTAAAATAAAAATATTAGCAAGTAAAATTATAACACCCTATTTTTTCAGAAAAATATTTTTTGTCAAACATTTTCATTAAGTGAATATTGTAATCTAATTTAGCAACAACACAAAACAAATTAAAACAAAACAAATAAATGAAATTATAATTATAAAAATGAAAATTGATTTCCAAGTTTTTTTTTTTTTTTTTGAAATATTAATGACAATTATTAAATAAACTAAAATAAATGAATAAAGATAATTAATGTACAGTAATTTCTAATCTTCATCTCCCTCGATAACTGGTGAAACCTAAAATTAATAAATAATATAATTTAATTTTGAATGAATAATAAATAAATAAATAAAAATTATAAAACAATAAAACTTACATAATATTCAACATAACAAATATGGCCTTCATCAGTTTTAACCATATATTGAAAACAAAGTAATCCATTTTTATCAGTTCTTAATGATACTGTTTCACAACAACCAAGAGCTTTCATTGCTGGTTTAATATGTGTTTGTCTATAAAAAAAACTAGCTTCTTTTTTACATTGAAATGTACAAATTAATTCACTATCATGTGGTAATTCAATACGACATTCACCAGCTAAACCATTTGATGTGATTCTAAAATATGGTGATTCTGGTGATAATAATAACTGTTGTAAAATATAAAATATATTAATTATTGTTTTTTTAATATTTTTAATTTTATAAATAAATAAAATAATATTACCTCTAAATATTCACTACTTGGATCTAATTCAGTCCATATATCTCTGAGTAATGTTGTTTTTAATACAACTCTATTTAAAACTAATTCAGTTTCCATATGAAAATCTAATATTTCATCTGGATCTTGTGTTTTAAGTGAACAATCAGTTATAATACCATCTTCTTCAATTAATACAGTTACTGGATGTCCTTGATCTTTATAATAAAGTTGTAAACCAACTGATGCATTTGATGATGACATACTACTCCAAAACATATTTAAACATTCAACTAATACTGTTAAATTAATTTTAAATATAACATCTTCAACTAAATTAAATTCTTGAAATACTTGTATTGGTATATATGCACTTGCTTGTATACATTTTGAATCTTCAACAGTTATTTTAAGTCCATTATCAGTACAAAAACATGTTGCATTTTCACGATGATTAACTGAACGTAATAATTGTACAAATGTTTTAAGTGTACCTAATTTAGCAACAAGTTTATAATTATCAATTTGTTGATTCATCTTGAATATATGATACTTGATAATGTAATAAATTTTTAAATTGTGTTGGTGTTAATAAATTTATATTTAATTTTGTTGTATCAAGTGTTGCTAACCAACAAGCTAATAAATGTTTACATGTTAATTCAGATTCATCACCAAGTACATGATATCTAAATGAATAACATGAACAAAAATTTATATTTGGAAATAATGTATAACACGCACCAGTTAATCCTTTAACTTCAATGAGCCATCTTGATTCATGAATATCTTTTAATGTACCTTTTTGAGCTGGATCTATTCCTATTAATTTTGTAACTCTTTTTTTTTCATATAATTTTAATGCACGTTCAAATACATCACCAAATATATCAACAAGTTTTTTTAATATTGAATCTGTAACTGTAAATATATATTTTATTGGTTATTTATTATCATTTGTTATTTATAAATAAATATAGGTATAATTATATTTTTTCATACATTTGTTTTCCTTCAAAAATTCAACAGCTGATTCTTGAAGAACGTGTTTGGCAATATCTGGAAATTCTTGACTTATTATATCAATTTTTGTTGTTGTTGAAGTTGATGGATTATCATTTTGTTTGTTCATTATTTTTTTTTTAATTTAACAAATCATTTCATATTTTTTTAACTCAACATAGATAAATTTATTTACAACAATTATGATATGTCAAACTGGTTATTTTGGCGCCAACTTGATAACCTTATATGTAAAAGTACAAACAAAAAAAAATATAAAGTCAAATCAGATGAATTTCAAGTAATAAAATAATAATAAATTAATAATTAATATTTAATCATTTATATAATAATATTTTATTACCAAAAAAATAGTACATTTAAATAATTAATAAGTCAATTATTTTAAAAAATCATCAGTATAATATAATCAACAAATGTAAGTACAATTATTTAATAATTAAATAAATCTGTTGATAAATAAAACTTGGATAATTAATTAAATAGTTTATGCTAAAATTATTGATGATTGTGGAAATATTTTTCTTTTATAACATTTTTCAAGAACAGTGTTTGATGATTTAGAAGAAGAGTCATCAGATATTTTTTCTTCTAGCTGAAGAAGTTCTTTTTCAAATTCATCATCATCATCATCTTGGTGTGTATCAAAAAATCTTGAATTTGTTAATGCAATTGTAAAATCCTGTTCACGTTTTTTATAAATTGCCAAGTCTTTTAATATTTGTTTTACATCATCTTTACTCCTAAAAATATAATTGAAAAAAAATAATTAGGATTAAATTTAATTGATTAATTAACTGATCATACTTACATGTATCTATTTGATTTATTTATTGAACAATTATAAGCTGTTAAATGTTTTTCATGAATCTCACGTTGATACTCTATTCGGGTCAGGGTACTATCAATTTGTCCAAGTTTTTTTTCTAAAAGTTTTTTTCTTTTTAATGATGTTAATAAAGCTAGAAAAAAAAAATACAATTATTAGATTAAATAATAATTTGATATTAATATGAAAATTTAATAAATAAATACCCGTTTTATTGTTGATTCCATTTTTTTGAATATTTAAAATTTCATGTTCAATTTGAAATTCAAGATGAGCTTGAACTGCAATTAATTTAGTTTCATTTTTTTTAAGTTTATCCAAAGAATTTTTCAATAATGATTTTTTTGATAAATTTCTTTTTTTTAATTTAAATAAAATTTTAGTAAACCAATTCATTTTTAATGAGTATTTACTATTAATTATAATGTCAAATATTATTAAATAATTTGTACTCGTTGTGAGTGTAATAATCAAGTCGTATTTGACATATCAACTTGAACAATTGCTGATTATTAATATCAAACATTTCTTGAAATATTTTGGTGTTTAATTACAAAAATTTAATGACACTGAGTTCGTAGAAATAATAAAGTGTTTGATTACATTCTTGTGTTATAAAAAGTGTTTGATTTCATCAATTCTTCTTTAACGATAGTTTCAAATGACTGGATAAATTTAATTATTTATTAAACATTTATTGTTTGTTGTTTAAACACGCACGTGGATGGTGACATATTGACATGTTGCTTTTTGATCATCAGAGCTTGTCAAGTTGTCATGCCAATCAACAAGTTTTATGTTTTTTTTAATTAATTTTATAGATATTTTTGTTTTAATTTGTTAATAAAAATAATTAATACACATTATTATTTTATTATTATTCAAAAATATCATTAAAAAAATTTAATTGTTTAAATAATTTATCATCAAAATATCAAGTATGTAACGTGCTATGTAATATTGTACATGTCAAAAACATGAGCTTGGACTACTTTAGTCAAAGCAACTATCTAACAAAAAACGTAGGTCGAATAACGTCATAAATGTTATTCCGAAGGAATAAAAAGTGAAAGGCATCAAATATTTATTCCATTGAACACCTCTTGCCAAAATCTATAACCCTGTTAAAACCCCATATTTTTCCCGTTTTTTTCGAATGCACCAAGTAATTTTTTGGAAAAAGTCCTGATCCTGAAAAAAAACGGGGAACTGCATCGGATACCTCTTGCCAAGTTCTATAACCCTGTTAAAACCCCATATTTTTCCGATTTTTTTTAAATGCACCAAGTAATTTTTTTCAAAAAGTCCTGATCCTGGAAAAAAATGGGAAGCTGCATCGGATACCTCTTGCCGAGTTCTATAACCCTGTTGAAACCCCATATTTTTTCAATTTTTTTTAAATGCACCAGGTCAATTCTTTCAAAAAGTCCTGATCCTGGAAAAAAACGGGGAGCTGCATCAAATACCTCTTGCCGAGTTCTATAACCCTGTTGAAACCCCATATTTTTTCAATTTTTTTTAAATGCACCAGGTCATTTTTTTCAAAAAGTCGTGATCCTGGAAAAAAACGGGAAACGGCATCGAATACCTCTTGTCAAGTTCTATACTCCTGTTAAAACCCCATATTTTTCCGATTTTTTTTAAATGCACCAGGTATTTTTTTCAAAAAGTCCTGATCCTGGAAAAAAACGGGAAACTGCATCGGATACCTCTTGCCAAGTTCTATAACCCTGTTAAAACCCCATATTTTTCCGATTTTTTTTAAATGCACCAGGTCATTTTTTTCAAAAAGTCCTGATCCTGGAAAAAAACGGGAAGCTGCATCGGATACCTCTTGCCGAGTTCTATAACCCTGTTAAAACCCCATATTTTTTCAATTTTTTTTAAATGCACCAGGTCAATTCTTTCAAAAAGTCCTGATCCTGGAAAAAAACGGGAAACGGCATCGAATACCTCTTGCCAAGTTCTATACTCCTGTTAAAACCCCATATTTTTCCGATTTTTTTTAAATGCACCAAATAATTTTTTTCAAAAAGTCCTGATCCTGGAAAAAAACGGGAAACTGCATCGGATACCTCTTGCCAAGTTCTATAACCCTGTTAAAACCTCATATTTTTCCGATTTTTTTTAAATGCACCAGGTCATTTTTTTCAAAAAGTCCTGATCCTGGAAAAAAACGGGAAACGGCATCGGATACCTCTTGCCAAGTTCTATAACCCTGTTAAAACCTCATATTTTTCCGATTTTTTTTAAATGCACCAGGTCAAAAAAAAAGTCCTGATCCTGGAAAAAAACGGGAAACGGCATCGGATACCTCTTGCCAAGTTCTATAACCCTGTTAAAACCTCATATTTTTCCGATTTTTTTTAAATGCACCAGGTCAAAAAAAAAAAAAGTCCTGATCCTGGAAAAAAACGGGAAACGGCATCGGATACCTCTTGCCAAGTTCTATAACCCTGTTAAAACCTCATATTTTTCCGATTTTTTTTAAATGCACCAGGTCATTTTTCAAAAAGTCCTGATCCTGGAAAAAAACGGGAAACTGCATCGGATACCTCTTGTCAAGTTCTATAACCCTGTTAAAACCCCATATTTTTCCGATTTTTTTTAAATGCACCAGGTCATTTTTTTCAAAAAGTCCTGATCCTGGAAAAAAACGGGAAACTGCATCGGATACCTCTTGCCAAGTTCTATAACCCTGTTAAAACCCCATATTTTTCCGATTTTTTTTAAATGCACCAGGTCATTTTTTTCAAAAAGTCCTGATCCTGGAAAAAAACGGGAAACGGCATCGGATACCTCTTGCCAAGTTCTATAACCCTGTTAAAACCCCATATTTTTCCGATTTTTTTTAAATGCACCAGGTCAAAAAATAAAAAGTCCTGATCCTGGAAAAAAACGGGAAACGGCATCGGATACCTCTTGCCAAGTTCTATAACCCTGTTAAAACCTCATATTTTTCCGATTTTTTTTAAATGCACCAGGTCATTTTTTTCAAAAAGTCCTGATCCTGGAAAAAAACGGGAAACGGCATCGAATACCTCTTGCCAAGTTCTATAACCCTGTTAAAACCCCATATTTTTCCGATTTTTTTTAAATGCACCAGGTCATTTTTTTCAAAAAGTCCTGATCCTGGAAAAAAACGGGAAACGGCATCGATACCTCTTGTCAAGTTCTATAACCCTGTTAAAACCTCATATTTTTCCGATTTTTTTTAAATGCACCAGGTCAAAAAAAAAAAAAGTCCTGATCCTGGAAAAAAACGGGAAACGGCATCGGATACCTCTTGCCAAGTTCTATAACCCTGTTAAAACCTCATATTTTTCCGATTTTTTTTAAATGCACCAGGTCATTTTTTTAAAAAGTCCTGATCCTGGAAAAAAACGGGAAACGGCATCGGATACCTCTTGGCCAGTTCTATAACCCTGTTAAAATCTCATATTTTTCCGATTTTTTTTAAATGCACCAGGTCAAAGAAAAAAAAAAGTCCTGATCCTGGAAAAAAACGGGAAACGGCATCGGATACCTCTTGGCCAGTTCTATAACCCTGTTAAAATCTCATATTTTTCCGATTTTTTTTAAATGCACCAGGTCAAAAAAAAAAAAGTCCTGATCCTGGAAAAAAACGGGAAACGGCATCGGATACCTCTTGCCAGTTCTATAACCCTGTTAAAACCTCATATTTTTCCGATTTTTTTTAAATGCACCAGGTCATTTTTTTTAAAAAGTCCTGATCCTGGAAAAAAACGGGAAACTGCATCGGATACCTCTTGCCAAGTTCTATAACCCTGTTGAAACCCCATATTTTTTCAATTTTTTTTAAATGCACCAGGTCAATTCTTTCAAAAAGTCCTGATCCTGGAAAAAAACGGGAAACGGCATCGAATACCTCTTGCCAAGTTCTATACTCCTGTTAAAACCCCATATTTTTCCGATTTTTTTTAAATGCACCAAATAATTTTTTTCAAAAAGTCCTGATCCTGGAAAAAAACGGGAAACTGCATCGGATACCTCTTGCCAAGTTCTATAACCCTGTTAAAACCTCATATTTTTCCGATTTTTTTTAAATGCACCAGCTAATATTTTTCAAAAAGTCCTGATCCTGGAAAAAAACGGGAAGCTGCATCGGATACCTCTTGCCGAGTTCTATAACCCTGTTAAAACCCCATATTTTTTCAATTTTTTTTAAATGCACCAGGTCAATTCTTTTAAAAAGTCCTGATCCTGGAAAAAAACGGGAAACGGCATCGAATACCTCTTGCCAAGTTCTATACTCCTGTTAAAACCCCATATTTTTCCGATTTTTTTTAAATGCACCAAATAATTTTTTTCAAAAAGTCCTGATCCTGGAAAAAAACGGGAAACTGCATCGGATACCTCTTGCCAAGTTCTATAACCCTGTTAAAACCTCATATTTTTCCGATTTTTTTTAAATGCACCAGCTAATATTTTTCAAAAAGTCCTGATCCTGGAAAAAAACGGGAAACGGCATCGAATACCTCTTGCCAAGTTCTATACTCCTGTTAAAACCCCATATTTTTCCGATTTTTTTTAAATGCACCAAATAATTTTTTTCAAAAAGTCCTGATCCTGGAAAAAAACGGGAAACTGCATCGGATACCTCTTGCCAAGTTCTATAACCCTGTTAAAACCTCATATTTTTCCGATTTTTTTTAAATGCACCAGCTAATATTTTTCAAAAAGTCCTGATCCTGGAAAAAAACGGGAAGCTGCATCGGATACCTCTTGCCGAGTTCTATAACCCTGTTAAAACCCCATATTTTTTCAATTTTTTTTAAATGCACCAGGTCAATTCTTTCAAAAAGTCCTGATCCTGGAAAAAAACGGGAAACGGCATCGAATACCTCTTGCCAAGTTCTATAACCCTGTTAAAACCCCATATTTTTCCGATTTTTTTTAAATGCACCAGGTCAAAAAAAAAAAAAAGTCCTGATCCTGGAAAAAAACGGGAAACGGCATCGGATACCTCTTGCCAAGTTCTATAACCCTGTTAAAACCCCATATTTTTCCGATTTTTTTTAAATGCACCAGGTCAATTTTTCAAAAAGTCCTGATCCTGGAAAAAAACGGGAAACGGCATCGAATACCTCTTGCCAGTTCTATAACCCTGTTAAAACCTCATATTTTTCCGATTTTTTTTAAATGCACCAGGTCAAAAAAAAAAAAAAGTCCTGATCCTGGAAAAAAACGGGAAACTGCATCGGATACCTCTTGCCAAGTTCTATAACCCTGTTAAAACCCCATATTTTTCCGATTTTTTTTAAATGCACCAGGTCATTTTTTTCAAAAAGTCCTGATCCTGGAAAAAAACGGGAAACGGCATCGAATACCTCTTGCCAAGTTCTATACTCCTGTTAAAACCCCATATTTTTCCGATTTTTTTTAAATGCACCAGGTAATAAAAAAAGTCCTGATCCTGGAAAAAAACGGGAAACTGCATCGGATACCTCTTGCCAAGTTCTATAACCCTGTTAAAACCTCATATTTTTCCGATTTTTTTTAAATGCACCAGGTCATTTTTTTTAAAAAGTCCTGATCCTGGAAAAAAACGGGAAACGGCATCGGATACCTCTTGCCAGTTCTATAACCCTGTTAAAATCTTATATTTTTCCGATTTTTTTTAAATGCACCAGGTCAAAAAAAAAAAAAGTCCTGATCCTGGAAAAAAACGGGAAACGGCATCGGATACCTCTTGCCAGTTCTATAACCCTGTTAAAACCTCATATTTTTCCGATTTTTTTTTAATGCACCAGGTCATTTTTTTTAAAAAGTCCTGATCCTGGAAAAAAACGGGAAACTGCATCGGATACCTCTTGCCAAGTTCTATAACCCTGTTGAAACCCCATATTTTTTCAATTTTTTTTAAATGCACCAGGTCAATTCTTTCAAAAAGTCCTGATCCTGGAAAAAAACGGGAAACGGCATCGAATACCTCTTGCCAAGTTCTATACTCCTGTTAAAACCCCATATTTTTCCGATTTTTTTTAAATGCACCAAATAATTTTTTTCAAAAAGTCCTGATCCTGGAAAAAAACGGGAAACTGCATCGGATACCTCTTGCCAAGTTCTATAACCCTGTTAAAACCTCATATTTTTCCGATTTTTTTTAAATGCACCAGCTAATATTTTTCAAAAAGTCCTGATCCTGGAAAAAAACGGGAAGCTGCATCGGATACCTCTTGCCGAGTTCTATAACCCTGTTAAAACCCCATATTTTTTCAATTTTTTTTAAATGCACCAGGTCAATTCTTTTAAAAAGTCCTGATCCTGGAAAAAAACGGGAAACGGCATCGAATACCTCTTGCCAAGTTCTATACTCCTGTTAAAACCCCATATTTTTCCGATTTTTTTTAAATGCACCAAATAATTTTTTTCAAAAAGTCCTGATCCTGGAAAAAAACGGGAAACTGCATCGGATACCTCTTGCCAAGTTCTATAACCCTGTTAAAACCTCATATTTTTCCGATTTTTTTTAAATGCACCAGCTAATATTTTTCAAAAAGTCCTGATCCTGGAAAAAAACGGGAAGCTGCATCGGATACCTCTTGCCGAGTTCTATAACCCTGTTAAAACCCCATATTTTTTCAATTTTTTTTAAATGCACCAGGTCAATTCTTTCAAAAAGTCCTGATCCTGGAAAAAAACGGGAAACGGCATCGAATACCTCTTGCCAAGTTCTATAACCCTGTTAAAACCCCATATTTTTCCGATTTTTTTTAAATGCACCAGGTCAAAAAAAAAAAAAAGTCCTGATCCTGGAAAAAAACGGGAAACGGCATCGGATACCTCTTGTCAAGTTCTATAACCCTGTTAAAACCTCATATTTTTCCGATTTTTTTTAAATGCACCAGGTCAAAAAAAAAAAAAGTCCTGATCCTGGAAAAAAACGGGAAACGGCATCGAATACCTCTTGCCAAGTTCTATACTCCTGTTAAAACCCCATATTTTTCCGATTTTTTTTAAATGCACCAAATAATTTTTTTCAAAAAGTCCTGATCCTGGAAAAAAACGGGAAACTGCATCGGATACCTCTTGCCAAGTTCTATAACCCTGTTAAAACCTCATATTTTTCCGATTATTTTTAAATGCACCAGCTTATATTTTTCAAAAAGTCCTGATCCTGGAAAAAAACGGGGAGCTGCATCAAATACCTCTTGCCAAGTTCTATAACCCTGTTAAAACCCCATATTTTTCCGATATTTTTTAAATGCACCAGGTCATTTTTTTCAACAAGTCCTGATCCTGGAAAAAAACGGGGAGCTGCATCAAATACCTCTTGCCAAGTTCTATAACCTTGTTAAAACCCCATATTTTTTCAATTTTTTTTAAATGCACCAGGTCAATTCTTTCAAAAAGTCCTGATCCTGGAAAAAAACGGGAAACGGCATCGAATACCTCTTGCCCAGTTCTATAACCCTGTTAAAATCATATTTTTCCGATTTTT
Source organism: Lysiphlebus fabarum (assembly GCA_011426435.1). NCBI lineage: Eukaryota > Metazoa > Arthropoda > Insecta > Hymenoptera > Braconidae > Lysiphlebus > Lysiphlebus fabarum. The sequence goes on from WSYQ01001257.1 coordinate 202,256, forward strand.
TTTAAATGCACCAGGTCAAAAAAAAAAAAAAGTCCTGATCCTGGAAAAAAACGGGAAACGGCATCGGATACCTCTTGTCAAGTTCTATAACCCTGTTAAAACCCCATATTTTTCCGATTTTTTTTAAATGCACCAGGTCATTTTTTTCAAAAAGTCCTGATCCTGGAAAAAAACGGGAAACGGCATCGAATACCTCTTGCCAAGTTCTATAACCCTGTTAAAACCCCATATTTTTCCGATTTTTTTTAAATGCACCAGGTCAAAAAAAAAGTCCTGATCCTGGAAAAAAACGGGAAACGGCATCGGATACCTCTTGCCAAGTTCTATAACCCTGTTAAAACCTCATATTTTTCCGATTTTTTTTAAATGCACCAGGTCATTTTTTTTAAAAAGTCCTGATCCTGGAAAAAAACGGGAAACGGCATCGGATACCTCTTGGCCAGTTCTATAACCCTGTTAAAATCTCATATTTTTCCGATTTTTTTTAAATGCACCAGGTCAAAAAAAAAAAAGTCCTGATCCTGGAAAAAAACGGGAAACGGCATCGGATACCTCTTGGCCAGTTCTATAACCCTGTTAAAACCTCATATTTTTCCGATTTTTTTTAAATGCACCAGGTCAAAAAAAAAAAAAAGTCCTGATCCTGGAAAAAAACGGGAAGCTGCATCGGATACCTCTTGCCCAGTTCTATAACCCTGTTAAAACCCCATATTTTTTCAATTTTTTTTAAATGCACCAGGTCAATTCTTTCAAAAAGTCCTGATCCTGGAAAAAAACGGGAAACGGCATCGAATACCTCTTGCCAAGTTCTATACTCCTGTTAAAACCCCATATTTTTCCGATTTTTTTTAAATGCACCAAATAATTTTTTTCAAAAAGTCCTGATCCTGGAAAAAAACGGGAAACTGCATCGGATACCTCTTGCCAAGTTCTATAACCCTGTTAAAACCTCATATTTTTCCGATTTTTTTTAAATGCACCAGCTAATATTTTTCAAAAAGTCCTGATCCTGGAAAAAAACGGGAAGCTGCATCGGATACCTCTTGCCGAGTTCTATAACCCTGTTAAAACCCCATATTTTTTCAATTTTTTTTAAATGCACCAGGTCAATTCTTTCAAAAAGTCCTGATCCTGGAAAAAAACGGGAAACGGCATCGAATACCTCTTGCCAAGTTCTATAACCCTGTTAAAACCCCATATTTTTCCGATTTTTTTTAAATGCACCAGGTCAAAAAAAAAAAAAAGTCCTGATCCTGGAAAAAAACGGGAAACGGCATCGAATACCTCTTGTCAAGTTCTATAACCCTGTTAAAACCTCATATTTTTCCGATTTTTTTTAAATGCACCAGGTCAAAAAAAAAAAAAGTCCTGATCCTGGAAAAAAACGGGAAACGGCATCGAATACCTCTTGCCAAGTTCTATACTCCTGTTAAAACCCCATATTTTTCCGATTTTTTTTAAATGCACCAAATAATTTTTTTCAAAAAGTCCTGATCCTGGAAAAAAACGGGAAACTGCATCGGATACCTCTTGCCAAGTTCTATAACCCTGTTAAAACCTCATATTTTTCCGATTATTTTTAAATGCACCAGCTTATATTTTTCAAAAAGTCCTGATCCTGGAAAAAAACGGGGAGCTGCATCAAATACCTCTTGCCAAGTTCTATAACCCTGTTAAAACCCCATATTTTTCCGATTTTTTTAAATGCACCAGGTCAATTCTTTCAAAAAGTCCTGATCCTGGAAAAAAACGGGAAGCTGCATCGAATACCTCTTGCCAAGTTCTATAACCCTGTTAAAACCCCATATTTTTCCGATTTTTTTTAAATGCACCAGGTCAAAAAAAAAAAAAAGTCCTGATCCTGGAAAAAAACGGGAAACGGCATCGGATACCTCTTGTCAAGTTCTATAACCCTGTTAAAACCTCATATTTTTCCGATTTTTTTTAAATGCACCAGGTCAAAAAAAAAAAAAGTCCTGATCCTAGAAAAAAACGGGAAACGGCATCGGATACCTCTTGGCCAGTTCTATAACCCTGTTAAAACCTCATATTTTTCCGATTTTTTTTAAATGCACCAGGTCATTTTTTTTAAAAAGTCCTGATCCTAGAAAAAAACGGGAAACGGCATCGGATACCTCTTGGCCAGTTCTATAACCCTGTTAAAATCTCATATTTTTCCGATTTTTTTTAAATGCACCAGGTCAAAAAAAAAAAAAAAGTCCTGATCCTGGAAAAAAACGGGAAACTGCATCGGATACCTCTTGCCAAGTTCTATAACCCTGTTAAAACCCTATATTTTTCCAATTCTTTTTAAATGCGCCAGGTACTTTTTTAGGGAAAGTCCTGATCCTAGAAAAAAACGGGAAACTGCATCAAATACCTCTCGTCAAGTTCTATAACCCTGTTAAAGTCCAATATTTTTCCGATTTTTTATAAATGCACCAGGTTATTTTTTTCAAAAAGTCCTGATCCTGGAAAAAAACGAGAAACTGCATCGGATACCTCTTCTCGAGTTCTATAAACCCAGTGGAACTCGTATTTTTTTTGAAAAAATTCCAATGAATTTTTTGGTTTCTAAAAAAATTTGAATACTCCTTTGGCTTTTATATTTGCCTAACAAAATTTCAAAATTTTTCCAAAAAAAAATAAATTTCGAATAGCTCTTTTGTTTTTGTATTTGCCTTATAAAATTTCAAAACTTTTTCGAAAAAAAAAATATTCGATCACCTCTTCGGTCTTTATATTTACCTAAGAAAATTTAAAAATTTTTTTAGAAAAAAAAAATATTCGAATACTTTTTGGTCATTATATTTGCCCAATCCAAATTCAAAATTTCGTTATTATATTCGAACTTTTCTTACATTCATTAAAAATAAAAAAATTTTCCGTAGACCTGGGAATTATAATAGGATAATAGAACAGTCAAAGAGGTTTTTTAAAAGAGCTTATTTTCAATCAAACAAATGCTGAAAAATTTAGATCAATCAGATTACGAATAAAATGCCGTCAAGTGTGCTTTTTAAAAGAATAAAGATTTCATTCCATTACACTGGTGCATGGACCAATATTATTTATTATGATGATCTATACAGTTTGAACAGCCTCGAAAAACGGTGAGCAAACAGCTGAGTTTCTGTGGTTTCTTTTCTGTGGTTAAAAATATTTGCCCCTTCCATCGAAGTTGATTCTCCTGGTTTCTAGTCTTCTTGATCACGACTTATATAATCCTTCCCTGAGAATCAGGTGGGTTTTGTACGTATCAAACGTATTATTCATGGATAATTGTAAACAACTGTAAATCTCTCTATATGCACATCCCTGATTTCAGATAAAGCTGATTTGAATCAAGTAGTAACATCTAACATGTGATAAACACAGATAAACAGTGATAAATAAAGAAAAAAAAAAAATCAGATTCCAAAATGGCGCAAGACAAAGGTGCTGAAAAGTGCTGAAAAGTAAACGTAATATATGTATATACCTATATGTACAACAATTATAAATAAATTTGTAAAATAGAAAAAGTCATTGTGAAATTGACAGTATTTATATTTGTAAAAATTATATTTTGCTAATGTCATTTTATTATTAAAAACTCGGTAAGAATATTATTTTATTTTAAATTGTTATTTATTTATTTATTTTTTGCTATTTTTTGACTGATGATAAACAAATCAAAATAAATTGATATTCTTTTTCAATGACAATACTGATTTAACCTTGAATTAATTTATAAAATATTCAGAATAATAAATAATAAAATAAATAATATTTAAAAATTTATTATAATTTTTTTTTTTTTATTATCAATTTTAATTATTTAATAAATATAATAATAACCTTCAAAAAAAACTGTCTAGTTAAGCATAAAAAAAGGATCAATAAATATCAGAGTGCCATATTAAATTGCATACAAAAATATATTCAACATGAAAAAAAAAAAAAAAAAATGAAATAAATCAGTTATTTTAAGTCATTTTTATTTTGTCATTTCATAATATATTTAATTTAATTTTTTTCAAAATGTCAGATTAATTTTATTTATTTACTTTTTTTAAAATTATTTTTATTATCACTAAAATAAACATAATGAACAATACTTAATTGGTTTTATATATGATTTTGTCTCGATGAATCACACGTTGCTGCTTGCTGTCTGGGTGTGTTGAAAATTGGAAAAAAAAAAAACAAAACAAAACTACAGGCAGATAGACAGAAAAATATATAAGATATATTTTTTGATATTCAACATAGAGTTATTTATAGTTTAATAATTTAATAAACAATGGATGAAAAAGAAGAAGGTGAAATATCACTTGATGATATAAGTGATGTTTCATCTGACGATGGAAGATCTCATAGACATACATCTTCTTGGGGTTCATCCAGAAGATCTAGGTCACATACTAAACGAGGTAAAATTATAAATACTTGACTCTTGATTAATATTAAAAAAATATATACCTATACCTATTTTTTTTTTGTTTTCATTTCATTTTTTTTTTTTTAACTTAATTAATGTATTGATAAAAAAATAATTTAATATTATTTTAAAAGATTCAGCTCATGGAAAAGAAAATCGTCGTTATGCGCGTGATGAAGCTGCAGCATCATCAACAACAATAGCACCAGTATCACCAGTAGCAGTAACACAAACAACAAAATATACAATGCCAACATTACATGAAAAAAATGATTTTTTTAGTGATGATGATGTTGAAATAATTAGTAAACCAGGTTCTAAAGAAGAAAATATTGTTTTGCAATTTGCTAAAAAAAAACGTAAAAAAAAAAAGAAAAAAAAATCAGGTAATGCTGGTGGTAATAATTTTAATTTTTCAATTGATGATTTTGTATCAGTTAATGATGATGAAAAACAATATGTTGTTGATCATACTGAAGCACAAAATATATTATCACGTCGCAAAAGAACACCAAGTCCAGTATATAAACGCAAAAGATCACCACAATCAAGAACAAATAATCATTATAAATCAACATCTTATCATAGATTAACATCATCAAGATATTCAAGATCACCATCACCAAAAAGAAAATCACCAAGACGTAATAAATCACCAAGAAATTTATCATTATCACCATCACCATCACCATCATTACCACTTTTATCATCATTATCATCGTCATCAATATCATCAACAATAACAACTAGTACACATGAAAATAGCAATTATCATCATAAAAAAAAAGATATAACATCAAAAGATATTAATTATGATGAACATTATGCAACAACTTTATTAAAAAAAGTTAAACATTTAGGTGCAGTTGGTTCAACATCACCAAAAAAAAATAATAAACAAAAAGATGCACCATCATTAAAAGATAAATTAAATAATATGATGAAAGTACACACTGAAACATTTGAACTACCTGATAATAATAATAAAATAAATGATATTATTATCAAAGAAGAAATAAAAGAAATACA